>JAQGCM010001315.1:0-16036 GCA_034699705.1 Hymenaphorura dentifera | reverse complement strand
TCTTAACGTCCCTTTTCCGGCGAATTTACCCCGGATGGGGGGGGGGGGGGGGTAGTTGTACTTAGAAATGTGATCAACTTGCAGCAAATATGGTTGCGATGAGTTCGAAGCACATGCCATCGAATACATGTGGTTCGTTCTGATCGCAAGGACATTGTGCTGCGGCTTCTCAGCTTGTAAACACATTTCCTGGGGTTTCCAGCCTACTCTGACGACTATGGTCTCGGTCGACTCCAGAGGACCTTTAGATGTCCGTAAAGGTTTTAGTTTTTCAAATCGGAGTCCCTGGAGACTTCAAGGGTCATTTCCAAAGAATTATGATTTTCAAAATAATTTTGACTGTGCTTCCATGACGGTCAGACGTTCAATCTTGTAGATGAACAGAAAGAATGCGGGAATAGTTTTGCTTTCGCTTCTTTTTCCGCAAACCAGTGCAATCAATCAAAACCAGCTGAAGTTTGCAACCCAAGCATGTAGGAGTGTGTTTTTTTGATTACATGGATTGGAGTCCATGAGAATGTCACATGTGGAATTATTGCACACACTGATTAAATTATTTTGGATTTCAGAGTCCAGACACTCCTTTAGGGAATACATTGGAAATCAGTATCGATTCTCTATTGCCAATCAAACTGGAATGAGTTTCCTCAAAAAATCGTAAAGGAAAGGCATGTTATGTTATACAGCATTTCTCACATCGTTCGGCTCGTGAAAAATTCTTCTACCCGTTCAAGCTTAAAAAGTATGTCACT
This sequence comes from Hymenaphorura dentifera, assembly GCA_034699705.1. NCBI lineage: Eukaryota > Metazoa > Arthropoda > Collembola > Poduromorpha > Onychiuridae > Hymenaphorura > Hymenaphorura dentifera. The sequence goes on along the minus strand of JAQGCM010001315.1, from coordinate 15,284 downwards.
TCAAAGAGTTTCATTTGGTAAAAGAGAAGCGAGTAGCACTTGAAGAATTAAGCCGAAAATTTTCCCCTTATTGATCAAACTACATGTAATAATTTGCCCTTATAATACGTATATAATATTCAGCATGCACGGAAACCTTTTTCAATTTATAGAATTTTTTGGTTGAAGTAGAGATGAAACTGAAAAGCTGTGAACTGGAAAACCAAATAATTCAAAGATTCGAGTGGGATTTCTTTATACTTCCGTCGAACTTACTCAGTTACTGGCTACTGGGTTTTGAAATTATTTAGAACTCTGAAATCATTCCCTTGCTCACTAAGGCGAAGCGTAACGCTTGCTAAATATTTAAAAACACTTTCTGGCTAATTTTCTACTTTCCCCAGCCAGCTGATGCAGCCTATCCTAAGAAGTCCTAGGAAACCCTCAACCGAGATGGATAAGGAAAGCAATTAGACTACGTTTAGAACTTGCAGTCCAGTGACTCTAGTACCCAAGTTGGAAAAAGTCGAAAGAGATGAAACTCTACATTGGGATCCGGGTTTGCCTTCCTCAGAGCTTGAATTTACTTAGAACGGAACAGCATCGTCCTCAATCTCATAAAGAAATTACAATCACAGTTCTTCTGCTTCAAAATCCAATTCGGTCTCTGCCAGGTTTTGGCCCAACTTCATAATTAGAAATGTCAACGTCAAATTATTGACAAATTAGATCCCCCGAACACTTTACGAAATGCTTGCAACTTCTTTGAAACGGCTTGACCAAATACTCAACCCTTGGTCCCCGCTCCAGAAGAATTCAAATATATATTTTGTGAGTATATAGCACTTTGCAGATGGAAATTTTACAATAAAATACGTGCAGTCCTTTTTATTGGCAAAACCCATTTAAAGGGCACATATTATGCAGCAATGTTCTATCCGTCCTTGATCATTTCAGCAGCACCAATTGCGACAGCAGTCGCAGTTGTTGATCGATTGGCACAAAAATCGGTTGAAGTGATCACTGTTCACTCATACTTTTGCCGTCAAAATTAACCGACCATTACCACCGATCCCCCATCGTCGTCCCAATGATCCTTAGCCACAAAAGCACAATCGATTTAGTTCGTTCAGTCGTCCTTCGGCACGCCATTTCAGGATCTTCATTCTTCATCTCTCGTAAAAATTGTAATCCAACAAAATCATATCAATCAATACATTACGCGGTATACTCGTATGATGCTTTGCTAATTTATTATTTATTTCATTTAACAATTCATGGTGATTATTGGAATTATTCTTACATGAAACGAGTCTACAGTCTACATACTTTACCTGAAATAACTTACTTCTGACAGGAAGTGGAGTCATTGATTAAAGTTATGCTTAGGTAAACCTCAAATGCACATCCGGAGATAATATGTACGTTAGATATGAATGCTCAAACATTTAATTTGACCTTACGCATTATTTTATTAAGCAGTAGGAGTGGAAGGCTGTTTAAGCTGGATTTTCCGACATTTTAAGTGAAATCTGATTCAAATTCAAACAGATTTTACAAACAGATTAAGTTAAGTTTAATCGTTGAATTAAACTGCTCTAGCACAATTAAAAAAAAATTAATTTTAACTCTCGGGAACACATTGCGTGGAGGAGGCGTTTGGTTGTAATTGTAACGGCAGTTTCGGCAGGAAATAAAATAGCACACTAGTTCACTGCAGGTACAAAACTAATTTACTTTGGTCGGTGAACAAAGTGCCCAATGACCGATTCTTGAACGATTTAATGAAGCTAAGCAACTATATAGCAATAATTATTTCGTAACCTGATTAACGTCTTTAGAGGGACGGCTTTAGGGAGTGGGACATTGCCGCTTGATCTACATTAGGCTCAAACAATAGAGTGAAATCACAATCTTGTCAATTTAGTTTAATAAATGGAACTAGAAATACTTAATTTCATTTAAGCTCCAGCAATGTTTAAATGGGGGTCAAGTCCGAAAAGTGACATGGGTCAGCACCAGCCCGATCGAGGCCCCTTGTTTACTTTTGGCGACCCCTGGTCGGGATACATGTCACTTTTCGGACTTTACCCCCATTAGACATTGTTGGAGATGCCAAGATATCGTCATGCCGAGTTTCAGCCCGATCGGTTGACCACCCAATGTTAAACTTCAGTGACCTCAGGTGGTGACCCCGGGCACTTTTGAGACTTGAGCCCCATTTAAACATTGTTGGGGATGCCGAGATCTATCACCATGCCAAATTTGGGCGCGATCGAACAGAAAGGTATTTCCCTGTACATGTGCCGCGATCTCCAAGTGCAAGCGTGCCGAAATCCAACTATTTACCCTTTAAACCATTTATATTTGAAGTGTCTGGGATTAATTCTCACATACGATTTCTCGTTCATGTATTGAAGTATTGCCTGATTCGATTAAATTTTAATTGTAATGGCCAATTATTCTAATTTGAATCCAACTGAGCTCCCATTATGTATTTCAGAACAACCAGTCAATAAAAGACAAAAGAATTTGTTTTGACAACAATCTGCCTGGGCCTTTTGGCGTAGCGCAAATCTCTGGTAAGTGAAAGAGTTGTTTAACAGAACTCCGTAGTTCGAAAATTAAATCCGTTTATCAATTATAAATAACGACTGGAGTGATGAGGAAAAACAGTAGGTTTTATTTTAGCATTAAGTAATGACTGGAATGTATTCTACGAAGCGACTCTGCTTTTAATAGGTCAATAGGCCCTGAGGGTTAGGTCAAGGTCAAATACAACAACAACAAGCTCATAAATTCATTCAATGATTGCTTTCTTCATTCATTTTTTTTAATGAACCTAATTAAGCCTAACCGAGACCTAATGAGGATTATGTTGCAGTAGTTTAATAATATTTGCGTACAAAAGTTGATATATTGGTTTGACTGTTATACGATGACAGATCTTCTGTTGCTCTGCGACTTGTCTTTATCTGGATCGTAAGGCTCAAGATCACTTGGTGGAGTATTCAGAGCCGAGTAATCAATCGGAAATGAACACCGGAGAGACTGTGGTGAGCAAATCCCGAATAAGTATTGGCCTAAAAACGTTTTAAAGATAAAATTGAGGTTACTTTTTATATACCCTGTACAATTTGATCGTACCTGGTCCATGGGGAAACTTGGCCAAGAGGAAGTTGGTGAAACATAGTTTGAACAGCCCGTAGTTGATCTTGCATTGACCCTCCTAGTAAAAGTTTTTGGACAAAGAAAATGAATTAAATGTACATAAAGGAAGGCCTGGGTTCCTTTCACTTAGGCTTCGTTCGGTTTGAAACTTATTTGATAAAAGAAAACTACCACGAGCAAATTCCAGTGGGATTTTGAACCTAAGTTTTCTGTTTTATCAGCCCATGAAAGGACTGCTGAAATGATGGTGTGTATATTTACTTTGTACCCGCCTCTGTTTAGTTTCAATTGCTCCTTCCTGCTTTGGCCCTTGGGAAATTCTGCCCTATATGTGCCCTTTGACCACATTGGTTTCGTTTTTGACTATGTATTTTCTATCCCCGGGCCTGGAAGATTGCAAAAATAAAGTCACGTAGACTATAATATATTACTACGAAAAATTGCAAACAAGGCTAAGCAAACAAAAATGCTCTTCAAAGATAGAAAGAGCTTATCGCAACTAACTTGGACTCTAACTTGGATATGATCTTACGGAGTCAGTAAGGAAACATGAACTAGTTTTATCTGAATCGGAAAATTGAACCGACAATCTTTGAGGAAATTTTACCAAATTGGAGAAATAAAAATTTGAAAGTTTGACCTCTTTACTTTCACCTGTAGCGCTAAAGACTGATGACCACCTTAGTATTTTCTTTGCGTTGCAACCAACGAATAACCCAAAGCTGTGGATATTCCAGCTTTGTGGCACAAAGCTGGAACTTTATGGTGTTGCCACAAGAGACAAGTAGGAAGTAACCAGGGCTTTTTACCTAATGATATTTCTAGCAGTAGGGAATTCGAAAGCCAAAGTGAGTCAAATAAGAATTTCGCTTACATCTGTCATTGCATTGTAAATCGAGTCGAGGGTTTCATTCACGAGACGAAAGTCAATCCCAAGAAACATCGTATAAAATGCACGCAGCTCCTCCTTGGAGATTGTCGCGGACCCTGTAGAGATAGTCGAGTTTTGAAAAGATTAGAAATGAAAGAAAGGATGCATTGAATTGCATCCAGGAATATTTATGTGCTGTATCTATCAAATTGTTGACAAAATGTACAAAAATGAAACCATTCATCATTCGTTTAAGATTTAACAAGTTCTGAAATTTGATTTGCCATGTCTTTGGATCTTTCCCGCTAGTCGCCAACAAGCTAACGACATGGCAAATTCGATATGATTTGGTGTGCTTAAAGTAGGAATGATGTCGATATTCTAGTCTTAGCTCATAGACCGTGTGTCTAGAGTTCTTGTGAGTTCAACTCCCAGCCCATCGTTTGCACTTTCCCAAAACTTTCTGAGGATGAAATTAAGATTAACGAGTTCTTGAGAAATCCAATCATTTGTTTCAATGACCCGAACTATTCGTTACTTCTAAAGTTATCTTTCAACTTTAAAAACTAAGATTAAACTTGGAGTAAATCATTTAACAACATTGTTTAGTATTCAAAGGCTATTTCATTTGTGTAAATGGAATAATACAAACACCAATTTCAAGTCCGCTAATAAAATGGAGTTGCGTGCCAGAGAGGTTTCATAATACTAAATCACCCGGTTGAATAATTTTTTGGCTAGAAAATAAACGTGCAAAATAATGTTTATGAATCCTAATAGTGGAGTTGACAAAATTGTATGGAAATTTTCCATTTTGTAAAGGAAGAAAAGGTCCATCGGGTTCTGTGTTGCTGCTACTTTCAAAGAGTTGAATATTTAATGAGCTAACAAGTTGTACTCACTCAATGAGAATATCACGTTCTTGAGTTTATAAATTCTATCAGAGCAGCCTAAATTCGAATCAGCTATGCATTATTTAAACCGCAAAAACCAAAAGAAAAATGTATGCTATTCTGAAGATGCAGAATTTGGGAATCGCTTTGTCTAACTCAATCAGGCTCAAGCTCACAACCAAATTGGATTAAATCATAGTTTTGGTAACGCTTACGAATTCTTGACAGTATAAATAGCAGAGCAGATTCCATATTCACTTGCTCAAATAAAGGCACTCCTTGGCAGGTGTTTTGCACCTGCCAGATGTTTAAAAAAAGTTTACTTTCTCTCTGTAAAAGTGTTCCAAGTCATAACTCATGCGAGGATAACAGTTTAGATTTATTTTATCCTTTCCAGGAATCGAGGAATCTAACTTTTGTGCGGAAGTACACAAACAGCTCAAAGAAATCCACCACGCGAACTCAAAATAAGTTTACAAGAGAAAACTTCAACTTGCTTTCTCCAACTTTCTCCACGAGATATGAGTGGAAATTTTCGCACAAATCTCAATCCATCAGCTTGTGATGTTTTCAAATTCGTATTCCATGCCATTACACAAATTGAAATCCGATTTATAGCGAAACGAGCAAGATTTTCTACCTTAATGTTTCTTAAGCTACATTAGTATTGTGCCTCTATCTCTACAGATTCAAATCTTAAGAAAAATTATACGAGCAAAACATCACAATTATTCTCCCAGCAAAATGTGTCACCCTATTAAAAATAATGAAGGCATCATGCCACACAATCGCTAGATTCCTTCCAGGCAAGAATCCGACAGTCAAAAGTTAGAGCAAACGCTTTCAAAATACAAGCACACAGGGTTATCCATTTTCAACGAAATAATAAGTGGGTGCATTTCAAGTGGTAAAGAAAGTTGATTTATTAAATTATATTTGCATCAAACTGAATGGAGCCATTATAATTTTTGTACTATTTTAGTTTGAAAATTGCTCCCAATCACAACGATATCTCTTCCCAGATCTAAGAAAGTGAAAAATCTCTTCCATTTGGACGGTGTTAGATCGATTTGATGGAGGAAGGATATTATTTGGGAGGGGTTGTGTGTGATCTAGGACCACAGTTTTCTTCCGCGTGAGGCGAGAGACTAATACAGAACAGACGTGCCCATTACCTGACTTATTAATGACTTGGAACAAGATTTTTGGAAAATACTGGAGCCAGAGTGGAAGATCCTCCAGACATCTGGACGACCGAAGAAGACTTCCCCAAACGTCCAACCATTCTTCAACATTCACGTGCTCCCTTGTCTCTGCTCAACCAACACAAACCCGACACACAAAATTATATTTCAATCAACCAATACCTCCAGCCACGAATTCCGCTAAGCTTCCGCTAGTCCCTGATTCAATTTACTTTCTACCTTGACAAAAGTATCAATCTATTTCATCTTCCTCAGACATTACACGCAGCTTGAATCGACATAACCTGCGTGGGGCATTTGTTCCAAAAATTTAACTCCTTACCCTCACATGTCTCAAGGAAACAAATTTGTCTTTGAAGCTGTAGAGCAAAAAAAGTATGTTTGGATTTTCTTAAGAATAGATTACATGAATTGTACACGATTACAATCCTAGGATAAGTCAAGCTGGCTGCCTATTAATATCTGTGTGTGAGAGCCTCAGCCTGGATCGTACCAAAAGAATGCAGGCCTTGAATCAAAATTAATTGGAAATTTAGCTCTCCCTTCGGAGTTTTGCTACTTACCATCACTAAAATGAATCAATAAGGGCATAATATTACATTCAGGCATATTTACGTGCCTGTGAAATCCTCAACATCAAGCCATACACAATAACATTAGCATCCACTTTTTAATAAGCCCTTCGACTGGATTTTATGCGTAGAATACGAGATGAGACGTGGTTAGTCTTGCGAAACAAGACCTTGCCTTGTCCTGAATCCGCAGAACAAGCACTCTGCTGGAGATCACAACTTCACAACGAGGACTAATTTAATTACTACATCCTCTTGGGTCTTGACTAGGACTAGCCTCATTAGCACCTGATTTCAACGCACAGTCTTCAATTACTATAGCTGCAATTCATGATTCTAATAAATAATAAATTCTTTTCCGCCCTGCTCACGCAGCTCCAGCTGGTCCACATGGTGAGAGAACAAAGTAAATCCCTGCCGTTGGGACTGGGATTAGATTTGAAGTGCCTTCATTAGCCTTTCTTTATTTAATAATTAAGACCCATGATTTTCCTTAAGCAGTTCTCCGAGTTTGAATTTCAATTGCAAAAGCAGAAGCAAAGCATAAATTGTTGCTCCTGGAGAGCACATCCAATTAAAACCCCTTCGTCCTGCCAAATAAAACCGTACTAAATATGACATTGTTTTATGTGCAGTTTTAATGGAATATCTCCATTTTAGGCTATGTCAGGCTGTTCTGTAGCGTGCAGTAGGTCCCTCGGAGAGATCCACGATAGTTTAAATACTAATTGACCTAGAAAATGTATCAGCGCGTGCAGAAGTGGAGATGAGGACAACTCCCAGTTTGCAATTAAGTGCAACTTTTTCCTTTGCAGACCAAACTCTCCAAAGGATTTTTCTCACGCACATGTGTTCCTTTGAAAAATCGAACTGAGTTTCGAATCCTTGGGCTGAAGTAATATCTTGAAGTGTTAGGCTTGGCCCACGGGGCACTTAATATTTTGAATAAAACATCAAAACTAGCGCAAGTATCAACCCATTTGCATAGTAAGTACCTCAGAGCAGGGTCTGAGCAGTGCGATAACAAACCTTGAGCGACAAAGTACCGACTGTGAACATAATATCTGGATGTTCATTACTTTTTACTCGTACGGAATGGTTAATCAATATGTGATTAAGGTTTGGTTAATAACTCGTCAACCCATGAAGCCCTTTAGGTTATCTGAATTGAACCCTTGAATATTTTTTAAATATTGAAAGAGAGATCATATCTTTCAATAGATCATAATCTTTCAGTAGTACAACAAAATAAAATCACGAATTTAATGTCTTTTTACTCGCAAAGAGGACATCATTTCAAACGACCATTTGAAATAAATTAAATGTAATTTAGTGTTTAATATCGCGATATTACTATACTGAATTGATCTTTGAGCCTGGCTCAAGTGGCTTAAACAAACAATTGTAGAGAGAAAGAATTGTGAAAGTTCTTCAACGTCCTGTGAGCTTAAGGAATGGAAAAGGTCTGTAACTTTCCAACTTACAGTTTCCACTGTTAGGATCTGGATTTACTCCCTGCTGCAAAGGATAGAGTGACACTAAAATTTAATAAGTAAAAGGATAAACGAATAAAGGTCAGAGACAAACAGAGCTAGGCGTTTGGCGGTGGTCGAAATGCTTTGCAGTATTGCTGTCTACCTAGAAGACGCAGTAATAAATTCGAGTTCATGGAGTTGCCAGCCAATCTCGCGCTGTTCACAAAAGGACGTCTGCATTCTCAACTAAAGAAAAGACACCTCGAATAGTGCGTCCTTTAAATCGACGAAGATAAATGGGTCAGTGTGTTTGCCCCTAGCCCGGGTGACAACCAAGAGTGCAGGGGTTTCAAGTGGGTAATTCATCGAGTCCACGGACGAGAAGAACATTTCCTTCTCTGTGTGTCAGACTCTGTCTTGTCTGGTCTCCAATGAACTTTTCGTGATTTCAATGTTTCCTTAAATGCTGCTGATTTTGTTTTAAATCCCGTGCAAGACTAATACTCTGTTTTCTGTGCTGATGCTATGAATAAGCTAAAGTTATGTCGTGCTTTGTTCAACTTTTCAGTGTCCAGCCCCTGGACCAAATTGCAGATTTACTGTTGAGACATTTCTGGAATGAAGGGAAAAGTTTGTTTGTAAAGTGAAGTAAATGTTTGCCGAAAGATTTTTGAGTTTCTTTTCTGTGTGTTTGATATTGATAAAACCTTAAAACCCCAGGACGGGATTGAGCGGAAAGGATTTGAGAGAGAAGTAGTTTTTGTTCGGCGAATTTCACAATAAGTTAAGGATTTACCCCGCTCTGAGCTGGAGTAGTACATGTGAGAGCAATCATCCAAGGGTTGATTCAAGAAACACTCGAGGAAGCCTGAGTGAACCTATAAACAACATTCAAAGTTAAAAACAAAATCCTATCCAGCAAAACAAAATACAAGAAAATACATCTTTGGATTACATTACCTCTTTTAGGATGTGGAATTCAATGCACTCTGACGACCATTCGATGTAGTGCCGGATTCTCTGTCATAAAAATAAAAATAACATCAAATTTCAATCATGCATTCCACACATATCCGACAGCGAGGGTTTAGGGGCACAGCTTTTATTGTCATGCTCAAGTCCATATAACACAATTTTTGCAAATGGAATAAAAGCATAAAGCAACAGAATCTTGACTTTGGGTGTTAGAAATAGAATATATTAAACACAGGAAAAATCTCTCAGGGCCCATACGGAACAATTCGTGCAATGAAATTGTGTCAAACGTGTAGTCTTGAAAGTGCCTTTTCCCTGCAATGCCAATATTTCCAGTCATTATTACCAGCACAAGTCTGGGAAATTTCTTATTTGTCTTTGGTTACTTCATTTCTTGTTCACAGCCTTGCCTAGAGGCAAATGGATCTCACTTTTACTCGAGTTCTCCATTGACTTAGCCCCACTTTTGCGAAGTGAAAGAGGAAAGACTAACACCAAAATTAATTAAGACCCGTGTAAACATTTGTTTCAGTGAGTTTCAATCTCAGGCTCATATTTCCTTGGTCTCTTCTTAGTTATTGACATTACAATGTTTACCACACTTTGATTTCCGCCTTTCTTATTTGAGCAAAGATGAAATAATAGTCCCCGGATGGGATTTTGATTAATAGTCGAAACCTTAATTACAGATTGCGGCTACAATCGTGATGTTGGTTTGTGAAGCCGGAGATTTACTAAACTTTCACTTGGCAAACACTGCTACTAGGTACTTTATAAAATTGCTGAGTTGAGAGCAAATAAATGCTTTTAAGGAATACCGTTAATTAATAGCTAATTCCGTAGAGCTTGGGAATGGGATCAAAGGTTTAATTCATTTCATTCGAAATTAAAATGTAAATCAAGTTCCTTGTAAAGAAACAATTTAAAAATAATTAAGAAATATAGAATAATATTGTTTCATGCCTTCGGCAAATTTATCATAATTTATTTTGAGGGAAGCTTTCCAAAAGAAATACTCCTTCGAATACCCCTTATTTTGGTCTTTGGTAACCATTTGCTAGAACTATAAATGAGAGTCTGGCATAACTTGTGGTTAAATTCAGCCGAGTCGCTACGAACAGGACCCATAAGCCCTCTAATTTCATAATGTTCTCGTTCCTACCTTAAATAAAGTCATTCCTGTGTCAAGGGCGACTTGTAATACACATTTACTTAAACATTTTCTCCGTTCCCCCAGTTGAAAGGCCAGATCAATAGTCATTTAGATACGAATTTGATAAATGGGCTCTGAGAAAATGACGCATATAATTAGAAAAGCTGAGCAGAAATGCTAAGTGTTTAATGCCTGTAATTAATATGATTGATCAAGTCGAACTCAACCTTCTTCCTTAATGGAGTTCCACATAGGAAATTTGATAGCGTAACACCTTTGCTGACTACTCGCCATGAAAAGTTTCTCTTCACTCTCAGTCTCTGTCTGTACGTATTCGTAAGCAATGATTTACAAAGTTTCTAACAAGAACGTACCGCACGAGCTGTTGCCTTTTAAAAATTTCACGCTAATTGAATTCGAAATCCAGTCATGACCAAAATGCCCTCAAGATATTTTATTCTCTTCATGGATCCTATAAAGTTCATCCAATTTGCTGTGACCACGTTGAAGGAATTTCATTTCCTTCACATGGAACAGGACCGCGAGGAACGAATCTAAAATTCGGAATGAAATGGACTTGCCCGTACGATAGCCCCCACAACATCACTTGTGTGCCACTGCCAACCACAATAAACTGAGGCAGCAATTGTGTTGTGTTGGGAATGCTGTATGCTACAATTTGTTCAAAATCGGATACATCGGGTTTGGAGAAACGACAAAGCATGTGATTTCTATGCGATTCACTTTGCTCGATAGTGGAGAAAGTCGATAATACACGTAGAGAAAGCACCAAAAATAACCACTTTAGTATGCACGCACCCACCCAAACACAACGGTCGAATCTAAAATAGCTCCAAACACGACAAAATGCTTGAGTGCAGCTATTTTATGCATGAAATATTACAAGCCCAGGTCTGACTTGACTTGCCTCCTTCTAGCCTCCTTAAATGTTCACAATAGAATTGGAAACCTACGGCCGGACTTTCACTCTCAAGTATTCACGATTTTTAAAAATATATTCTACAACTCCGTATTTCGAAAAATACCTTGTGTTATGGGAAGGATAACCTCGCTACCGTAATCCTTGAAGGAGGTCCAAGCTCAGAGCTAAATTATCAAGCTTAGTTTGCTTAAGTGGCTGAGACTACTAGTTCAATTTTTGGTCTGCACAAGTGTAAGGGGATCAGTTTAGTGGTTTGGTTGATTTTCATCAGTCGTGCAAATCTAATAATGTGTTTATGAGGAGAATGTGGGTTTGAATGCGTTGCCGTTCTGAACAACCGAACTCATCTCATTATGAGCATAGTGGTATTACAATATTCCCTCCTACTGATGTGGTGAACCCGAGACAAAACTAATGGATTGGCTCTGTACGACTAGTGCAGGAACGGTGGCCAGCCTTGCGTTCTAAATGGAGCTCTATACTTAATAGCTTACTTAAGCATACATGAATTGCAAAACCAGTTCCGATTAATCCTGAATTCGGATTTGGAGAATTTAGCTTCTGAATTGAGCAATTGAATGGCTAGTAATTATAAAATCAAGTCAAAGATTGATACGGGGGTGACTACGCAGCCTGTGTGTCTGTGAACAACAAGAAATAGATCAATGAATAATTCTTTACCTGGTTCAAAGCCACAAAATCCGCTGCTGAAATAACATCGTCATGGTTCATATCGAGAACGTGTCTGAAAAAATGGGTCAATTTAACTTTTTGGAAGTCTGAGAGAAAATCTCGACCCGGTGGTGGTTCCTCGGCGTCTACGTCGTCCTCACATGAGCCTCTTTGTACCCAAGTTGCTGCAAGAAATGAAATACGAAACGAATCGTTACAGGTTAGTCGAAATGAAACAAACGCATGCCGCTGGTGCCTGCCCTACAAGCCCTACAACATGAACACGGTTGAATCGTATTTCACTGTGACACATTTTATGGCTTTCTCCCACACCAAACCAATGACTCCAACTTTCTCTTTTATATTTGATACATCCAAGAGGAAAAACAAAGTTCCGATTCTTCCGACTGATGTGGCATACTACTACGCATTCTAGTGCCATCCGTCAAAGAACATTACAATTTCAGCAACAGCTTGGGAGACATGAGCAATCTCTCCCAAACTCATCACTTACATGAATGAATCAACAATTTCACTCAACCCGGGTGTTGAACTGTTGGACTCTTACTTCTGTATTTAGTCTTTCTATGCAGATGGCTAAACTCATGCCAGGGCAATGGAGCACTAAAATTGAGATTGAGCCGAATTTGATTCGAATTTAAGTGCAAATAGATGTTTGGCATTTAATCCTATTCAAAGTGAGGAATGAAAGCGGCCATGACACACAAAGGAAACGTTTTTGCCAAAATGTATGCAAAGAACAAGTCTCCTTATTCACTTCATTTCAATCTTTTATTGCGTCGTCCACAATGCTGTCCACCGTTTTGTTTGGCAGCTAGCAGGAATTCGACCGAGTTACCGAGCATCTTCGCTTCTGATGCAGAAGGAAAAATATGAAAATTTTGTTTGAACTGAAATTTCCCTATGAGTTATGTTACTGAGTAAGTTACCTATGACTATGAGTTATGGAGAAACCTCCTTCGCTTTAACATTAAAAACAAAAAGACGGAACGATCTGAGGCAAAGCTTGGCATTTCGAAATAATTGGTTTGGCAAAATGAGTTCATTAAGGACAGTTAGGTTAATCGGGTCCAATCGTGTTCAAATCAAATACAAACCGGAATATAGTCGTTAAGCAAAAACGAACTGTTACTTCGTTAGGACATAGAAACCCTTCTAACCATGCATCGCTGCCATAAAACTAAGAGAACAACACGATAACAAAATACAGTTTGGCATGGAAAAGGATTGCTTATAGTTGAATGGAGTTGGATGTCGATTTGTTGCGAAACTGAGAAACCCGGTTTCTTCGGAGCTTTGTATGTTACTCTGAGATGGACAGATCTTGTAACGTCCGAATTCAAAATTTGTGTCACACGACATAAGATAAAACTTTTCATTAAAGGTTCTTACAAATAATGAACATTGCTACTTAGCCAACTTAGCAATGCTGCTAATCAGCACTTTAGTTATTTTTCAAACAAAATCCTACAGCTCTTGAAGATAGGCATGTAGATAGATGGACTTTATTCAATTGTCAAACCGATTGCACAAGCTACAACCGTTGAAGAAGTTAAAAGGAGGGCTTCACGTGGATCCGACAAACAAAAATGCAGTGTGCATCCTGATTCATGAAAGATGGAAATCAAGAAGCAAAGGAACTGCGAAAAGCGAGGGGATCAAGATATTGTTAGGTGACATCCAGAACTCCCCTGAGATGTTCTGCCATTCGGAATACCGCTATTTGACGTTAGAACAACGGCAGAGTGCAGAGGCAAAGACATGGAATAATTCTGAGGCAGCGCACCAACTTTTTCGAAAGAATGAATGAGTTTCTCCTGGTGATCCTACGCGTAAGGGGAGCTGGAAGCCGAAACTACGTGAGAAAATTCCGAATTCACAAACACAAGGTCTTCCAAAAGTCAAAACATTGGAACAGTTCTTGTTCTCTCACATTGTCATTCTACCAACTTAATTTGGCTTATTTCGGCACAAGTTCATCTTACAATTAGAATTCTTCCACACGACAAAGCACAACTGAGCATGACTACTCTATAATGATAAAATTAGGTAGGGAGGTTGGGACTTACGAGCGGCACTACAACACAACAGGTCCCACGATAAATTGGGTACGAATGTGTCTAAAAATACAATTAATGGATAGTTTTAAGCTGGAATCGAATGATCGGCCAAATTAAACAAGAATCAACCATTCTTACACGAACCTTACTAGGTATTCCATCCAATAACCCATAGTTTAATTAATATTCGAAACCAGGTATGCACAAACTTTGGTCTCTCATTAGTTTTAAGATCTGATTCCTAGTTGCACGGGTTCCATTCGTATTTCAAAGGATTATATCTTCGTTTCTGCACAGCACAGGTTTAATTAGGAAGGGCTTGTATTTTGGAAGTTTTAAGCTCTTGAAGATATGAAAGAAAAGGGAGTCCGCACTTCATCAAAACTAATCTGTCAGCTTTGTGGTTTGGAAGTGGAAGGAGTGCTTGGTTTCGAGCAATGCAATGCAGGGGGAAAGACACAACTGTGCCTGACATCAAGTGTTGCACTCAGTTCTGTTTCAACCTTTTTAGCTTTTATTCTTGTTGCCAGAACTCTGCCCATTTCCTATTCGCTAAAGTTTAATTCAAGCTCAGCTCATTTAAAAATTGGCAAACAAGGAGTATTATCTTTTGCTTTTGTTACTTCCGTCAGCTCATATAATCAAACAACACTAGGAATCATGATAAATAAGTTCAAATTTGTTGGGTTGGCATTACAAAGTTTAATCATTTCCCAAACTTGTCGGAAGTAACTAACTAATTTACTTGTAGTAAGTTGCTCTCGGACTAACTGTGCTTCTATCAAACATCAATTTATGTGCCAACTTATTTTCCAAACGGACGAAATATTAGGCTAGCCGTTCGTACGCCTGAGGTAAACCATTGCTGCTCATGTCTTGGCTGTGTTGCACCGTTAGAAGTTTCATTTCATATTTTTGACAGGTTTTCGCTCGTACTACTACATATAATGAAATAATTGCTCCCACAGGGCTTTAGGCGTCATGTCAGAATCAATTGCTTGGTCCATTCAGTTCGTTGGTCAGCAATAACGAAGTTAATTCGATTCAATATGATGAATCGTATATCATAAGTGTTCCATGGACCACGAAAACGATCAGAGAACAGAGTGAAACTGAAGTTACTCAAGTCAGTTTGTATAAAATCAAACCAACTTTCTTCCTCCGCCGCAAACAACCCTATACTTCAAAATTATTTTGTGGAATAAATGTTTTGTACTTGTATGTATGTATGTATCTTGGAGCCAGTTCAGGAAGGAGGATAAGGTACCCACACGCCGCCTAAACTTAAGACGAG
>JAQGCM010001314.1:0-16042 GCA_034699705.1 Hymenaphorura dentifera | reverse complement strand
CTCACAAACAACGAATAAATAAATAAGATAAAAATATTCTAATGAATAAAATAAACTGAGATTGTCGTGACGCGACAGTGGATGTCAAGCGATCAACTCTATAAAATCTTAGCAAGGGAAATCATCCAGAAAATGTTATTCCTTTCAGCTTGCATTCTCCTGTATTTTTCCCGAATTAGTGTTGCCTGCTTTCCTTCACATTAAAAATCAGCTGATGTTGGCTTGTCATTTCGTCAGATGATCTTTATTGTTCAGTGATTTTCGCTGACAAGGCTAGGTTCTAAAGTAGGCGACCCAGCCAAAAAATAGTGTTACCGGACTCATCCTTTGACTTGGACATTGGACATGGATCTGAATCCTAAATATCTGAGAGATGAAGATTGTATTTTGCGTAGGAGTTGCAAAGTTAGTTCAAGAGGAACTTCAAGTTTGTAGTCTCGCAATATCATTTTTGGCAGAGGTAAAGTTTTTCAGCCTAACGTTAGGAGGAACGCCGGCGTGGAAATGAAACCATGTACAGCAAAATCAATAGTTTCTCTTCCCTTTTGGAGTCTCAGAGTCAGAAGAACTCGCTTCCCACTCTGCAATTTTCATTCCTTGTTCCACTGTCGGCCGTTCAAAGTCGTCAGTCCTTGCAAATTCTTTCGGGAAAATCCTTAACCTTATCCTGTACTGCAAACTCATATATTAATTTTCAAATTATTTTGGCACACCACATTTTCGAAAATCTGCACAATTTCAATACACATTTAAATTTCTTTTGGCAATTTTATTCCAAAAGTACTAAATTATTTATAGCAGGGAATCTTCAGACATCAAATTGTTTACATTTCAGTTTAGTTGGGCGCGGTGCTGGACATTCCGATCCGACCCTGAAAATTCATACCCAAGCCCAGAAAAAGTGCTAAATCTGTAATTCAAAGTCAATCATCACGCCTGTGTGGGGATTTTCACACTGTAAATATTTGTCGCCAACAACTTTCTTCCCTTCTATCAGCTTAATTATTGGGAAAACTCGCATCGCAATTCATAAGAGTGGAAGTGAAAGTGAATTGACTTTCTCTGAAAACTTTCACCGTTAGTTATAACTCCCCTACGAAAATGAACTCACAAATCGTTTGCCTTTCAATAACGCTACAATAAATGAAACTGTCTTAATTGCCATGCATCGAATGCAGCTTCAACACTTGACAAATAACTAATCTCAATTAAATTTTAAGCTTTGTTCTGACTGCCAAGTTGGAAATTCTTTATCGAAATTTACATTTATTGTCGAACTTAATTAGGAAAGATCCTGAAAGCAAAAAAAATGTAAGGTGCTCAGTTAGCAAAAAAGAAGCCACCTAGATCTAATCTTGTTTAGGTTTCGATGAGCTCGAGTGGATAATTTTAAGCTCTAAAAGCTCATGCATGCATTTTGCATTGTTTTCTCTTGCCTCATCGATTATTAACGAGCGCTGCCCGGGATTTATTTTATCCTCGTCATTCCAGACGTGGTCGCAACAACATCCATCCAATGCAAAACTTTTCCAATTAATCAAAGAAAATTAGAAAGTAACTACTCCAGGATCTGATTTCACGTTTCGGGTAAAAAATCAATGAGTGAAAAGTGATATTGGAAAAATTTAGCTTATTAGAGCAAGGATGGAATTTGATATGCAATATTTGCACAATAATTGCAAAGTAGAGTTGCAGCTTGGCCAGGCCGAAATCTAATCTGTGATACTTCAAGAGAACGAGAATGATACTTATTGGACCGGATTTCGGAGAAATGAATGATTGATTAGACAAAAACCATGCAATCTAGATCTGATTAAAGGTTGGACTCTTGAGCAAGACTCTGGCATTACAAAACTACAAAAGTGTGTTCAAGACTATAGAAAACGCTGTAAAAATCACTAAAACGCAGTCAAGATGGCCAACATGGCAGTGCTGGTTCGTCGTCAAAGCTCTCGTGAGCTTAGACCACAAAAATCCTACGATCGCATCGAACTTCGGGAACTTCATGGAAGGCTATTAAGCTCCGATGGAAATGCACCTCTCTCAGTCAATTATGGAGCGCTCAATGCTGCGTTCAAGGAAGAGGATGGCACAACTGATCCGGTTCGTTGTCTTCTTTTTTTGTTGGTTTTAAGTACGTCTTTCTGGATCGAACGACTTTTCTAAAATTGACGTAGGGTATAGGCGAAGGAGAAAGCAAGTCTCAAGTCGAGAAAGGCTCTGGTTAAAGCAATATTGCTGTCTTGGCTTCAGGTTTTCTGTCAAACTATTTAGGAGTTCGGAGGAGGATCTGGATTAGAGATTGACGAACATTGCTTTATAAGTATCCGTTTTTGTTGTGCAAGCAAAAGATTAAGATGTCAAAAAACGAGAGACTACTAGAATCACGAGTTGTTGAAATACCTCGACAATTCAGTACCAACTATCACTTTTTCTTTTCAGGGAGAAATTTTTGAAATAAAATTTTAGCTTTTGTCATATCAATTAGCACAAAAATCATAAATCCCTTGCAATTAACCAATTAAATGAGAAAATTACTTGCATAGGAACACCACGGACAATTCCTATTAGGAATGTCCATTTGGGCTTTCATGTCACACGCATAGGCTAGTATTTAGACAATTTGGAGCTAGGACTAGGACTGAGTGAGTGAATTTCTGCAAATTAGTAGAGCTTACGATACAACATACGTTATGACTATTTTCTCCTGCACGACATTATGATTGATTTAGGACATGTAAAATTGTATTCTGACATGTGAAAAAGTTATGAAGGTGTGCAACACTCTTTGCGTTTTAGGACATGTTTTTCTCGTCTAGTTCAAACGTAACTCGTTGATTGTTTGAATAGTACATGTTAAGCTAAAAAGCAGGAGACGAAATGTTTTTCGAGCTTATACAAATCGAGATCGTTCAGATAAAGCTGTACTTCTTTGCTGCGACAGAGGTAAAACTTTTCCCATCGGCTCCTTCCATCAGGACTTCACATCACACTCTAAACTTTGCTCTCAAGATTTATTGAGTTGTTTACTGTAGTATTCAATCGTCTTGATCTCATTTGTGAGAATATTCAAACAAACTGACCTGAGTTGCCAAAATTTCGAAACATATTTCAGTCTTCCTGTACAATTCTTAGGTTTTAGAGATGATCTAGCTAACCAAAAGAGTAAAGCTTAACAAAGGCATTGACCTTGTGGTTGACCTGTAGCAAAATGGGTAAATGGGGCTTGGGGTTCCAATCATTTTAGCCGGAAAACATTCAGAATCGGAGTGTTTGCTATTTACCTTTCTCCGAAATCCAATGCTAAGAGCTTGCTAGCAATCCGAATACATTAGTCGTACCTTTCACTCTGTTTGACACACAAAACCATAAAGCGTCAGATTTATCAAAGCCGTCAGCTTTCTCGGTCATGACAATAGGATATCTGTCTCTGTCCGAAACCAAACCCTAGCATAATGAAATTCCAGGGTTTACAGAACTGTGACGGGTAAAAACGGCTGCAATATTTTATTAGAATAGGTGAAGCAGGGATATCACTGTGACGCCTTGGCTGGTCTTGCGTCTGAGGAAAACTATTTAAGAACCGTATTTGAGATTTTTGTGTTCATCTTCCAAGAAAGCTCGACTTCTTAGCTTTATCCAAAATTCTGAACTGCCTTAAGTTATAATTATCATTATTTGGACTTTCTAATTTGATTCTAGATTTCCGAAAAAGGCTCTGAACTTGACGACAAGGGTGGGAAGTTGAAGGATGGAAAATTGGTAGCTGGAAAACCTGCCAAAAAAGTGACCCTGGATCCGGGTGAAGACGCCGTGTTTACAGACGAAGGAGAAGAGCGAGAGTCCTGGGACAGTAAACTTACATTTCTCCTTGCAACCATCGGCTATGCTGTGGGACTTGGAAATGTTTGGAGATTTCCTTACCTTGCTCAAAAGAACGGCGGAGGTGAATTCCCATTGCTCTACTTTCCTTCTGTTTGCATAATTGATTGTCTAGAGTCACCCAATGTGCTGAATGTCTAACTTTGTAGCTGAGCAGTATCGGAGTATCTGGATTTCATAATTACTTACTGCCTGTTAAAGCATTCAGAAGTCACGAAACCTTCAATTATTTAAGCTTTTTGAGGCATGTAGGGGTGTCCAGGATAACTAATCTCTGGATTTATGCTGATACTGGCTTTGTTTCTTAAGCATAATGATTGCAATGTATTGATTGAAGTTGGCACTAAACTTCTTATCATTTGCAAGAAAAACTTTGAAACTGAAATTATTACAATGACAGTATTTTTGGTGAATTCACCACCTATGACCTCACTCATCTCAGCCATTTCATCCTAACGTTAGACAGTTTTCGTTGGAAGTTTTCACTGGTCTCATCTTTTACATTAAGGTATTTTCAAGAAATAGTTGATCACCTACTATAAATAGAATTTGTCATGTCTTTGTGTGACAGGAGCATTCCTGATTCCATACTTCGTAATGCTGGCCATCGAAGGAATGCCAATATTCTTTCTTGAGTTAGCACTTGGGCAGAGACTCCGGAAAGGAGCTATCGGCGTTTGGAATCAAGTTTCTCCGTATTTGGCCGGAATTGGGATTTCTTCCGCCGTCGTCTCTTTCAATGTCGCCCTCTACTACAATACCATCATTTCTTGGTGCTTACTGTACTTTGTCAAAGTAAGTCTTCAATTTCTTCCAGAATGCCTTGCACACGATGAACTTAATAAATTTGCAATGAATAATGACTTCAACAAAGCTGGAAGCCGAGCAATTTGTTCAATACTATTTCTTGGATTAAAATTTAGACCCGAAAAGAGATTTCTAAGAAGTTTTAATGGTCCGCTCCAGGTGTAATATCAAACTGCTTCCGTTAATCACGTTTTGTGAAGGCGTTAACCGAAAACAGGCGCAGAACAGGCTCTTGTGTTAATTGTAGCAATTAACAAATCCATTTATATCAGAGAACGATGTTGGCCCCATTGTCAGTCCCTGAAAGTCATAAACGACGGTTCCTTTGTAGACGATTCAATCAATAGTTTGGGCGGTTTTTGTTTCGGCATAAAACCATATGAGTGTTTCTTCTCCGTCCTAAAATAATTTAATTTAGCGTTTATAGTTTCATCGCATCTCACCAAATTTATGCAACCCCGAATGCCCGAATTTAACGTAAATGAGTTAAATTTCATATGTGTTCGGTGATTCTCATTGTCTGAACGCAGTAGTGAGCTCATTAAATCGTTGAGCTCGGAAATTGTCTGTGTATTTCAATTCCATTTGTCATGATCAATTCAGTTCAGGGGCTTAGAGCAGGAGGTTTTAGTGCAATTTTTAGTGGAATACTTTCCATACGCACTTGGTTGATATCGATGTCATTTTCTTCTCTAAAGTGCCACTTTTAGACTAGACTCACTATTCGTTTGGAATGATAGATTAATCCCCGCCTGTCACTTTCTCTTTTATTCTTTAACCATCAGCTTTCACCACCAGCTTTCACCGTCCAAGCACTAGTCCAAACTGACATGGTACTCAATCACAGTTCCCACACCAGATCTCTAGCTTATTTGGAGTCTGTATTCTCTAAATGTACTTTTCTTGCACTCGTCAGTGCAGATTGCAGAACTAGCACAAAACTATTTTTGGCCAGGCTATCAAAATACAAACATTCTTTGAAAATAATTATTCCGTCTTAAATTTTGATTCTACTTTATTCCCAGAGCTTCCAAAATCCTCTGCCATGGTCGAGTTGTCCTTCAATCAATGGGACAAAGAGTGTCGAGTGTGACGTAAGTTCAGCTACTTTGCCCTTCAAATATTTGCTTTCATAATTTATTTGACTACTGCAAATCTTGTCGGTAGTTCCCGACCATGAATATGTAATTTCAACTTTCATGTATAAAATCACATGTTCAAAACCAATATATTCATTCGATTATGTCGCACATGTTTACAGAAAGCAGGTCCCACTCAATATTTTTGGTACCGTGAAACACTGAACATTTCACCAGACATAGAAGATCCTCAAAATTTCAATCTTCAGATAGCAGGAGCTTTGTGCGTAGCGTGGACGCTTGTCTACTTGTGTTTGGCCAAAGGAATTGCTTCGTCTACAAAGGTAAATCCTCGGAAATTGACATTCTAACGTGATACTTCTGAATTAGTGCACTTCTCTTAAGATTGAGTGTCGCGGTTGTGTTGACATTCTCCTCCAGACAAAAGCTTGAGCTTACCATACTTAAGTGTAACGTCTTTCTTCAGCTCAACTTGAGCTCGAGACTGGAACAAGCACACATCTTGGCTTAGTTTGTACACAAAAGCCACGATTTGGGCTACCAGAATTGCATTCGTGCGTGAAATACATTATGAGTTTTTATGTGCCAATTAGGTTGTCTACATCACAGCTATTTTCCCCTATGTGGTCCTTGTGCTCTTCTTCTGTCGTGGAGTGACTCTCAAGGGAATGGGTGATGGCATCCTTCATCTTTTCACACCAAAGGTGAGATTTCCGTCAGCACACACTTGTTGATTCAGAGGAATTGTCAAGAGTGGCCAGAATAGAATAAAACCAGCTAAATTTGTTCTCATCAAATAAAAATCCAATCTGTAAAGGACCATTAGTTGGGTGTTTGACTTAGTTGGAGTTCTAAAAATGTTAGATCAAATTCGTCGGGGAAAGTGGATTAGAAAGCACAAGAGAAAGTCCTAGTTCAACCAATCCATGTATTGCTATTAGAATTCGACGAACACTGTGGTATTATCAGACGCTAGGATGAACAGCTAAGCAGGGAACAAAATAATGCTTTCACTTTTACTTTCAATTTCTTGCCTGAATGCACTCAAAATGTAAAACCGATTAGATCCAGCTTTTACTTCCCCATATAAATGGGTTAGGCCCTTCCTTCTAATCTTTACTCATTTGTGAAGATTGGAAAGTAGAATAAGTGAAGTTTTTTTTATTAGCATCAGCAAGTGATTTTACTTTTGTCCCTTCCAGTGGCAAATGTTGGGAGAGCCCAGAGTTTGGTTGGAAGCTGGCACACAAATATTTTTCTCTTTGGGACTCGGATTTGGTGGGCTCATAGCATTTGCTTCCTACAACCCAGTGAATAACAACTGCTGCCGTGATGCTATCACCGTGTCTTTGACAAATTGCTTTACCTCCATGTTCGCAGGACTTGTGATTTTCTCGGTCATAGGTAGAAATTTTGATATTATTGATTCAATTAACCTTTTTATTCTTTGAATTTCAACAAAGTCGGACTTAATGTTGAATTGAATTGGTTACGCTCAGGATTCAAGGCTCACCTGATGCATGATAATTGCTTGGCCACAGCAAATAAAACAATATTTGAAGCTACTGGAGTAATGTTCAACACACCTTATCCAGACCCATTTACAAATGTTACGGTAGCGAACATGACGGTCAGAATTCCATACTATGCAAAATGCGATTTGCAAGATGAACTGGACAAGGTGAATAAAATAAGAATTTTTTCATAATTCGAAACCATGATTAAGTTAGGGGGAAATATATTTAATACTATTTTTTCTCTTTACATAGACAGCCCAAGGTCCAGGGCTTGCATTCATTATTTTCACAGATGCTATCAACCAGTTCTCATTTTCACCGTTCTGGTCAATTCTTTTCTTTTCTATGCTGTTTACTTTGGGAATTGACTCTCAATTTGGAACGTTAGAAGGTGTCGTAACATCAATCACCGATATGAAATTATTTCCAAATTTGCGGAAAGAAATACTGACAGGTAAGAGCCAAGAACTTTTTTTAAGAAATGAATGATAAAGAGAACGGCCATTTTAGAAGCTCTGCTCGTTTTGGATAGTTTATTTGAAGAAAATAGTACTCTCATCAATTCTAGATATTATTTTTCAAATATCAACTTTTCCATTACAATTTCTTATTACGTAGTAAGAGTGAGATTCCCATGGTAGAAATGCACGCCGCTAAGACTCCAATAATGTCTGAACATAGTTTCCTCGCAGATTTATTTGGATGGAAAATTTGGAAGAATTCTTCATCTGTTTGACATTTGTTTCGGTCATTTTTATCGCAAGTACGACATATTTTCCTTGAACGTGATCCAAGCTGTCCAACGCACACTTGACCTCCCAAACATTCAATCTGACAGAAGAGAAGCCAAGGCATTTCCCAGTCACAGAAACTTCCCTCGACTGCTTTGCATATGATCCTATTCAGTAAAATATTGTGAGAAATCGTGGAAGTGTTGATTGGTCTTGCTGAAACAACGGCGTGGTTTGGGTTTCTGAACCTCCCTGGTATTATAAAATCTTCAACTAAAGTTTCAAAGAAAAATCAATTAGTTGCCCAAATTATTAAAACAACCTCATGAACCAGCCTCCGGCCGACAGGCATGCGAATAATTCGCACCGTTTACGACCACTATTTACACCAAAAATGTTATGACTTACGGCAAAGGCATATCCTCAAGGATTCGTGGCATCCCAAAAGTCTCCTTGGATTGCAAATACGATTTCCACTTGTTCCATCAGCTGCATTCAATCGCCATTTGTTCCAAATTGCATCTAGTTTCACCCAAACTGATTGGAAATCCAACTCATCAGTTCCTGCCTGCGCTATTGCGTTCGAATAAGCCTGTTGTAACTCAGCTCGAAAATTTGTTTGAGCATTTGAATTACAAGGTTCGCCAAATTGTAAGAAGTTCAACCCAAAGACGAGGCTAAAGTCAGGGTCTAAAGGGAACTCCGTTAAGTATTTCCCAACATAGTTGACAATCTGCTCCCCGCAATCTGAGGGCCCTTGAGAATCAGTTGTTGTCCAAATACAAGCAAAGCATAATATTCGCAAAAGAAATTTCAAAAGTCCAGGAAACGTTGCTGAATGGGAATCCATTTCAAAGCTTTTGTTCTGGTATGATTCGAGGAAAAAAGTTTTCACTAAAAACTTCAAATTGTTTTTAGCTAAACTTCAAAGTACTGTTTGCTATATTTATGTGTCTTGTTTATTTACGAAAAATTTCGCCTGCAGCAACTAAAAAAGCCAAACCGAATTTTAAATAATTTCCCTGCAGTTCAGAAAACGTATTCAGTTTGCAAGTCGGGACGAAACGAAAAATATTTTTCGTCTTCATTTCTCATTTAGCCTGCGATTTGATTTATTGCAATGTAAACCTGATTACAATTACAGTTGGGTGCATTCTTTCCAATCGAAAACATATCAACGATATAATATATCGATGTACACATCATTTTTGCATCAATTAAGGGCGATGTTTGTGTTTAAATTTATTATTTCCAATGAGCAAAAAATTGGGGTCAAATCGCATGAAAGAAGTTTTCAGAATAGTGATTTTACAAAACAAGCTGCTAGCACGGAACAAATAGAAATGAAAGTGTTCGCCACTAGTCCACTAGATCCGTCTTCAAATCTTTCGTCGTAATCGTCAACTTCAGGCTGAAAAATTCAACTTATTAGTGACTGACTATTTAATATTGCATGAAATTATTCACTTTCTTTAGAAAAAAATCTTACAACAGCGTGTAACATAGTTTTGAATTGCGAAACCACTCTTGCAACATCGGATCTATGATGTCCATTAATTGTCCCTATTTGTGTAGTCCCAATATTCTGAACTTCAGAAATGGCAAATTCCAAATGCATATTACATACGTAGTATACTTACAAAGACCAGCCGCTTCACCCTTTGATGCTAATAAATTATATTCATCCGTTTCCAGATTAAATTGTCGTCCATTCATAGTGAAAGTCTTTTTCCATTGAAAAGAACACACGTAGGTCCCATTGATCACTTCATGTGTGAGATCATAAAATGGATGACTCTCCAAACTCTTGGACAAATTAAAAAAAAATCAATCAAATTACAAGAGCCATTAATTGAAAGCAATAATACTTATTGTTGAAGGCTCACAATGTTGTAGTTAATAGTTCGCAATCCTGTGGTCCAAACCCCGAAACCGTTCAGGTGTTGTAAGGTCCGAGGATTACCCTCGTTTGCTAACACCAGACAAATGACAACCGCATCGTCTCCCTTTACCAAAATTACAGAAATATTACTTACCCCTTCAATAAATCATCGGACTTCGTCCAATTTGTACCATTCTAGCGTCCGACGAGAGTCCAATCCCAATGTATTCGTCACTCACTCCAAGCCTTTGAATTAAGAGTTGTGAGAAGTACTTGTCCTCTCGTAATTCTACTGTGACCATTGCTGGACAATTATACTCGGCAATACATGTAAGGCAATGGGACTGGAGCGGATGACATATTTTTAAACAGTATTTGTCAAAACCGCATCCATGATACACATCCCCCACCAAAGCATGAGCAGTCTTATAACAGTTTTGAAAATATTTAGAATCATGAAAACTTAGAAAATTAAGATTTTACTAAAATCTTGTTAACGAACCCTTTCCCTTCTTTGGAAAATCTGGGAATATGCTGGCTGAGATTCCATGGTTAGCAAAACAAACAATATGTGCAACCCGAAAAGATTCACAGACTTCATTTTTCCGTTAGTGTGAAGCTAGACTGCCTCGTCTCGAATCTGCTGATTCTGCAGGGAAACGCTTTTCATGCTTTTTTCGCCTGCGGTTTGACCATTTTATAGACTTTAAGAGTGAAAGGAAACATTAATATACAAAAATCGACATAGCGACCCTAAAGAGCTCTTCGTGCGTAAATTGGCTGAAATTGGTTCCCTACTAGGTCTACTTGAAATTCGGAACAGTCCATCTTTGATAATTGCATTCAATCGCCACTCGAATTCGTGCTTTGAGTTAATAATTCAAGACTCGCAGTCGGAACATTTTCTTATGGCCAGCACGTAGGATTCCTCAAAGTTATTTAGTGGAGGAACTTTGTTAAAGTTGCTCGTTCAAACTTCAAAGATTTGAAATTAGGAATATTTCTTCTTCCTAATCCAAGAGCTTTTCGATTTGGTTTTCTTCCTTTTGCAGGAGTACTTTGCGGGATTTGCTGTGCTCTTTCAATGATGTTTGCACATGGATCGGGTATGTATTGCTTTGCTTGACATCTTATCTTTCCTTCACTTCCGAAATCCTGGAATCGATTCTATTTGTAACATTTCGTTTGTTCTTTTTGTTGACCCAGGAAACTACATATTCTTCCTGTTCGACAGTTTTGCCGGCAATATGCCGCTTCTGGTCATCGCTTTCTTCGAGTGTGTCGGAGTGTCCTATGTCTACGGCCTCAGCAGGTAATACCAAAAAAGATTTCAACGGATTTCTGTTAAGCATGGGTATATTTGTGGAGGTTTCCAACTGAATTACACACCTGACTTTTAGGATCGTATTCGATTTTATATGCATTCACTACACAATTCTGTACAGCTTCTAAAATCGATTTAAAATTGAAATAGAATGGGCTGAGCAAAAGTTTTCGCTTCGCCAACCAATAAACCAATCGAAGGTTCATTCGATGAACCGACTAGATGAATGCTTTATTCGAGTCTTTGAATCGAATTACTGTGAAGAAATCGTCCTTTGAAAGTATGAGTTCAATGGGAATGGGATTGTAGTTTGTTCAGGTTCACGTTTCGAACTGTGCTGGGTGAAATCGAAATCTAGGCTTAGCCAGCTTCGGTTTATATTGACAATGATTATGGCCAGGAAATATCAAATATAAAAATTCAAAACCTCATTTGAAACAGATTTGCCGAAGATATTCAACTGATGACTGGACGGAGACCTCATTTGTATTGGATGATTTGTTGGAAGTATATTTCACCAGTTGCAATAATAATCATCTTAGCTGCCAGCTGGTACAACATTATTATTGACGGAAGTAAATACCCGCGCTGGGACAGCGACAAGGCGGAAACTATTTACGAGAAATGGCCAAATTGGGCATTGTTTATGGCTGTTTTCTTGGTCCTCATTGCTGTTATTTGGATTCCCATCGTTGCTTGTTTAAGGTAAGCAGATTTTGTTTGCCGACATTCCATCAAATTGCATTGGACTTTGGTGTCAAAAATTACTAAATTCGCATTTGGTCCAACTTTTGCAGGAGGGCCGGAATCGTTCTATTCTCAAAAGAAGAATCTTCATGGTTCCCAGCTGACGATCTGCGAGATTTCCATGGGATTGTTGCTCATGAGCCTACAAAAATGGAGAAACTACTTTTTGGATTTCATGAAGATGGAAGTGAAGGGATTTTCTTTCGAACAAAGCCCAGAAAGGATGAAGAAGATGATGACGACGACCCTTTGACATAATCAAATCGGATCCTTAAATTCTAATCATCCCAAATTCACTCAAAAGTCTGTCTTTTTAACTTGTCCAGTCCTCCAGGCTGTCGTCAGTACTAATTTTATCTGCGGCATATCTTAGAGATTTAGGCCCTAGAAAGAATTAACACAACCAAAACTGATTGTACGAAATAGTCAAAAGGTTAACAATAGAAGGGTGGAGCAGTGAAGCAAACAAAACAATCCACAGCAAACTTCAGAGGACTATACAGCCAAACTAACTAGTCCAGCTAGAGCGGAGCAGCGTAGGATTATGCGTACTTGAATTTATAAAAGTGAAAGCAAAAGAAGTGTCAAGTGAAAGTACAAATTCATGGTTATTCATTTAGGTTTGTCATAATTGACACGACATCTCATCCCATTTCAGTATTTCTTGGAAAATCAAATTTATGACGAATGCGAGTGGCAGATATGTAATCATTCGCAAAATTTTGTGAAGAACAACATTTGAGTGTGGTCTTGAATAACTTCACGAATCACGACACGAGGGAAATTTGCAATGAGAAATATTTATGCATGAAAAGTCCTCCCAAATACAAATTTCATTTGAAGAGATTACGTATTACTTTCACACTAAAGTTACTCAGGAAGGGGTTCATTAGGAAATCAGTACTATTTGAGTGACCGAAAAATATAAATTTCATAGACTTCGAAGTTTTCCAGACCCACTTTGGTGCCTTTAATTTCTAAAGCATTTATTTAGGAGAGTGACTGAGCGGCAGATAATTGCTGTTTTGTTGGTCGATGATCAAAATGTTTGCGTTTGGAATGATTGGTATTTATCTACGAATGCGCAAATGGGTTGTGGTTCTCCAAACCCCTTCCTATTTTTAATTTGCCCTGCTGGATGGGTTTAGTTCGATTTGGTAAACAGAAAGCAATTGTATTAAGATATTACTACGAATTGCGAAATCCAGCCAACGTAACCGTTATGTTGAATTATTCAATAAATTATTTAACAGCCTATTGAGGCCAGAGGTCCGATATGACGACACTGCGGTACGTGCGTAAGGTTATTTTAGTTTGGTCGAGCCAGAGAAATCCATTCAAAGTTATAATTAGGATTTAATTTAGGTAAAATGTAGTGGAAAAAATGGTCGGCAAATTATTTCGAAATGTCATTCCTCCGACAGTAGAATCTAAACTGTAGAAAAGGCAAACATGTATTTCTGTGAATGTGATATGGTGGACAATAATTTCGACACTTCACTACGATGCTTTATTGAATCGCGTGCATATGTCAAAAAAAAGTAACGAAAATAATTTCCATAAGATTGGCAATGTGGTCTTAAATTCTGTGTAAACTATACTTTTGCACCGCGTAATGACACTTGAGTTGGTTTAGTTGTTTGTGTAGGTTTTATGCAAAATTGGAACATAATCAATTAAGGGAATTTCCGATACAATAGATGGACACGATAGTGGACTGTTTCTGAACAGTCCGAATGTAGTGACTAAATTATAAATTTTGTGAGCATGTCAGCGTTCCACTGACTAAAATTTTGTTTTTTATTTAATGTTATTCATAAGAAAAGGGTCTGAGAATAGACGAAGACAATATAGTCGCTCCTGGATAGCCATTATGCTATGCATAAATATGTTAAAGAAAATGAAAACGGAGCTAATTTATTGGAGTGTAGAATGTGTTTTATCAAATGTTGTACTGAATTCTCCGCATGACATATAATCTTGTGGTGGTTGAGAAACTAAAACATTCATGTAAAAGCTTCTGCAAGACAGAAGGTTTTATGGAAAATAAAAAAATGAAAAGAAAATTGTTCAGCATTTTCAGCTCAGCTACGAAATCCAATACAAAAACTGAATTTTAAGGATTTTAAATCTTAATCACACACACGTTACATGGGTGTAGGCCGTGACAATTTGATAGATTGAGGAACATAAAATTAGAGTTACTTTTTTAATATTTTAAAACTTCTAACCAACATTTTGAATGGAAAGTCAAAGTTGTAACCGAAATTTAAATTCGATGCGACCACCTACAAAATCCAAATTCATACCTTTTGCAGCTATTTGAATCTACAAAAGTATCTAATAAAGTTTTACGCCTAGAATTTCCCACTTCTATATATCTTTTTATTCATCTCAAAACAAGACAATTCCAAAACTCAAAATAAAACAATACTAAAACTCAATACAACGCAATTACTTGCAACAATAGAAAATAAATATCGTCGGGAAAAGGAAAAATTGCAGCACAGGAACTACTACTAGACAAATCCATTGAAGAGAGCAGTGCAGTACAGCGTCCTTCAAATATCGAATGTCGGAACCGCAGGACTTCGTCGGAACATGTTCTTGAACCTCTGAAAGCGCAAAAAAAATAATAAGAAATTAATTATAATTTTTCAAGTAAGCAGATATGTTTAGTTTTGGATGAATGAGCACATACTTCCACCGACTGGTCCGGGGTTCCGCTTCGGGCTCTGGAACCAGAAGAGGTTGTCCATATCCGCTGGCTTCCTGGATTTCAAAAGGCAACGGTGGTTGCTGTATATCCGACTTTGTTTCGGACTGTTTTCTGACTTGATGGGCTTCAGAGTGGCCGAGGTCTGTAGAAACTAGGTGGAGGAGTCACCCCAGGATTTCTCTTCCATTCGTCCACCCAAGCTGGATCGGCTTTGTTGACTTTGTTCTTGGGTGGTTTGGCGAGGTGATGCTGATGAATTGCACGCCTTCTCCGCACCTTTCTTACCCTGGTGGACTTTAAAGTCAGGAGATCAACAATAAACTTTGAAGCCCTGTTGAGTCCGGTTTTGAGCGGCTTGAAGACTTTGGTGAGGAAGCCTTCGTCAGGTGAAGCCTCTCTGTGAAGCCAAATTAGTCATTATGACAGCGGAATTAGCATTTCTCATTTCTGGATCTGGTATTTGGCAAATCCAAGTAAAATTCGACACTTACCTTTGTGTGACTTGGCGCCGACGCCTCTTGCGAAGAGGACGTCCAGCAGCAATCGCCTCTAAGCGTCGTTCTTCCCTGATTCTTCGTCTGTTCGCAACTATGTCTCTCATTCTGGGCCTGTCCCGCATGGTAACACGTTTGCCACATGTTGGACTGTTGGTCTGAGTACTCCTATTTCTAGGGCAAAATAGGGCCAACCTTGGATCGTATGACGATACTGTGTCGTCACTTTCATTTACCCTACTCCTGCAGTAATGAATTGAAATTAGCTGTATAGCAGCTTATCAAGATTTTGATTTGAATAGTTAGGCCTAGATGAAAAATGCATCATTTATTGCAATATAAGAATTGTAAGAAACTTACTCGATCGTAACAACGTCTGTAATTTTTTCAGAGGTTCGAGACTGTTCCCTGGAGTCATCAAATGGAAGGTCTTCAGCGTCATTAGAAGTCCCTGATTCTGGTTCGTCGTTCGAATCTGCACAAGACGCAGTCCAACTCGTGGAACTGCCTCGAACGGAACGGAGACTCGGAGTTGACTCCGGTCGATTGACAAACAAAGGCAGAGATTCTGATCCGATGAGACGGTCGATGCCGTCGTCGGGTCGCGGGCCAATTTGGCTCAGTCTATCCTCATTGTCCCTGCATGAAAAAATAATTTTATTCATATTTTAATTCAGAATACTTTTTCGAAATCAAAGATAGCACGTATTATTTGCAGTCCTACCCAATAGCAGCAGCCGCCCGGAGTCGTTGTTCTCTGGCCTCGCTTCGTTTTGCTGGAACATCACTCCTTCGTGGCCTGTGACGCAAGGGAACACGGGTCCGATACCTTGGATTTC
>JAQGCM010001313.1:0-16048 GCA_034699705.1 Hymenaphorura dentifera | reverse complement strand
ATCATGATCTTTGTGTGAATTTAATAATTGAGTGCTCTTTCCAAGTGTTCACAAAATCAAAAGTGGGAAGAACCAAACCAAACCCCTTTCTTAATACTCAAAATCAATAAAGATTTGATAAAGATTTGGTCAGTCGACTTGGGCCTTTTAGAGGTAAGGTAGACTGGTAGAGAGAGAGATACGATTACAAGTTGGTAAGGTCGGCCGGTTGGTCCTTTTAGTCGTTTACACGTCACGAGTCCGTCAGGAGATCCCACGACCTCCAACCTGGATGAACGGAGAAACTAAAGCCAAAAAAGCTTAATATATTTTCATTGCATTCCTTCCTAGGGAAGTGTTTCACTTCAATCTGATACGCCACATTTCTCGAATTTCTGCATATTTAATTAAGCAAATGAAATGAAATCAAGGGAACCAGTTGCTTAAACACTTCAAGAGTTCTGGACTCACGAATTCCAAGATAAATCTGTCCTAAAAATTTAGGCATGGATAAATCTTTTGGAACAATTCAACCAAATCTTTCTTCCAACACTTGTGAGACTTGAAAACTTTAGATTAGAGTCAGGCAGGTTTGCAAAGAGGCTTTTGCAATCCTTTGAAAACGAATGTTCTGTTCTTAGCCGTTAGATTTGCGGCTGAAATATGCTCGAGCTCAACATACAGAATAGATAAGTCAATCCCGTCAATTTTTGATTGATTACAGGAGCCAATTCAGGCAGGACTACGGATTTCAAAATATATTGTACAAGATTGAAGACCACACTACTTCATGCGGTAGCTGAAGCCGTCAAGCTGAGAATATAAAGCAAAAATCCGCTCGCAATACCGCATCCCACAACCAGTCAATGCAATGTTGAAAATATCTCAAAACATTTCACAGATTCCTATTCCTCCAACTCAATCCCAATTCTACCAAAATGTCTGGTAAGGTTCAACTTTTATTTGCACTCTGATAATAATTCTTCGTCATGTCAAGAAGGTTGACAGATTCACAGAGAACACGGCCTGCTCGTTTCAAAATAAACCGACTGAGTTAAGCGACGAGAGTTCATGTCAGAAAGGTGTTTCACCTTTTCAAAACTTATTATGGCAGCTCAGGATTTCAACCAGGACAATCGTAATAAATAATATGTAATCATAGCAGTGAATTCATTCAACTCTTATCTTTACCTTGCCCTGCCTTGTGAAATGATTTTTTCATTGTGTTTATTTCTGTCTTTCTTTCTACTTTTTGCAGTCAAAGTCTTTCAAATGTATTCTAAGACTCGTTTTCCAAATCCAAATCCGAACATTACTTAACATTACGCAAGCGAGGAGTGAGCGAAATGAATGACACCGCAATAAGGAAATCAATGCAATTCCTTTACGCAAATTCTATTCTAGTACGAATAATTTTAAAGTCATTACACTTTAAGGTTTAATCCATCTAATTCAATTTTGCGAAGAAATATGAAATGAAAAACTTGGGAAGATTTTTTTTGGGCAAATTTTGCAAGTTGAAAGACGCCAACGCTAACGTCATTGCGTTTTATTCATAATTGCAGCACCAATGTCTCATTTAAATATAAATTCAAGCAATACAATATTAGTGACAAAAACCGGATTCAATATAACAGATTTTCAACCCAAAACCATAAATTCGTACTTGCTGCTTGGTTTGTTGAGACTAATTCGTCCCTTCCCTTGGACTTCCATTATAGTAGTTCCATTATCAACAATGAATTCTCCATTCATCATGAATTCAATAATTAATTCATTAATTTTCCTAAAAACAGCTGCGTGCGCGCGTGCACAGGCATGTTATGTTTATCCAAGGAAAGGTTTTGCTTTACTCGTTTGACGAGATTTTCTTTACCTAAACATGCAATGCAAGAACTTAAGCTAAGTAACTTGCGCCATTAGTATTTACATATTTTATTCATCAAAGAATTATTAAGTTGCATCTTAAAAGTAATTGAACGAACGTCTTCTATTCCAAAAAGCTATCAGACATTCAGTCAAGTCTCTCAAGTGCAAGTCAAGTTAAACGTCTCGTCGAATTACCTTTTCTTCAAAATTCGTGATTCAATTAAGTTGAGAGTTGAGACGGACTGACTGGATTTTCATTTTAGGTGGAAGCCTTAGCGTCGCCGGAGTGTCGGGCTTTGGCGTTGAAACAATTGTATACTTTAGACACCGAAATTTGGCCCCCCGGAATGTCATGCATGCAAACGCAATGAATGATCCGCAAAAAAGAAGAGCCTTTACAAAATTCAGCCAATTGAAGAAAGTTAAATAGGAAAGCAGCAATAATTGTGCTCTGTTGTCTGACGATGTCCCGGTCCAAAGGATACACAAAAAAAACATTTTAACAACCCATTATTGAATGAGAATTAGCATATTTTTCCTCCAACTTTCCAGGGTCTCTGTTTATGAGTGTGTTTTAAACAAAACACACACACTAATGTACTTTAATAGTTTAACTGCAATGCAATACGCGAACGACCGACGACGACCACTCCTCTCTCCAATGAATGTCAGCCGTCAGCAGGTTTTCGGTTCAATCGATTAATGTAGAGGCAGTCGTAAATTAAATTGGTGGTTGATTTGTGCATAAATTTTGCCAAGCAAGCAGATAATAAAAGGAGTATCCAGGTAGTCGCCAGGGCCAGGACCAGACATTAGACAAAAAAATAGGAGCCGAAATTCGCATCGTTAAAGTAAACCCAAACCCGCTGCTGCTGCTACCTTTTTTTTTATCAAAATCGTGACCAGTGAAGACAGATTTGCGCAACATGTTTATTGAATTAACGAGTCAATCAATTGTTCAAATTGGAGCCTGAAAGGTTCGATTATTGCTGGATACTGGATAGATTTGAAATTTGTTGACACATTAGAAGTACGGTTGACTCAAAATGCAGAAAAAACGTAAACCAAGCGCGCATGCATATGCATAAAAACTAGCACAACGACAATTTTTTATGGATATTTAAGGGTATAATTACAGAGCATTCATTACAAACTGGTCCACGGACACGAACTAATGAGTCATTTATGAACCAAGTTGACGTTGGTCATTGCTCTAAAACCCTCAAGGTAAAAAGAACGGCTGCCTAATCTATGAAATCAGTGTTAAGATCTGAGAAGGTTCGAGGGGATTCAACCTGCCCGGAAAGATCATGAAGATGAGATCTCAAAATATGTGGGATTGGTGAGATTTTTTTCTCACCTAATCTGATTTGACTTGAAGGCTCCAAAGGATTTAAGGGCCAACGAAAACTTCACACCACAGGGGAAGGCTATGAAATATTGGAAATTGGATTGACTTGGGACTCGGACACTTGGAGGAATAAGGCTGCATGTCTTATCTGGTTCAACTTTTTCCAATGTGTATTTTTAACATTTGACACCATGCAGCTTCTCATTTCGAAAATGTCAACGATTACAATTTGTCAGCCTTTGTGAGCTTCAAAATTTCAAAACAAGCCAAGCAAAGATTTCTCAACGAACAACCAAAAAACACAAACGTGTTCAAATTTCTCTGTGTAAAAAATCCTGAGGAATTTCTCTTTTCTTTCCGCCGCAGAAATTTGCCAAAGTCCACCGATTGATGAATGTGTACACTTTGAATTTATTAACCCACAATTTTTTTATCAAAATCAAAAACATTGCTGCGGCATATGTGACTGTGACCCCATTCATTACTCGTTGGCAATCTTTTGATCAGAAGTGAAGATCAGGGGAGGCGGGGATATTAGTCCTGCTGCGGCGCTTAGTACACTCGATTAGTTACGCCCATCTTTCTTCGCTTGTGGCTAATTATTCAAACCGCGGTTCATCTTCCTGCATGACAGGACACTACTTGCGACTACGACTCTGCCTTCATTGTTGTAAAAAAAATTATAAAAAAATCTTCCGAAGCATATCTCTCAAGAAGCAGCAGACTTTATGCAGTACGTCTGAACTCATGAGCTTCATTACCGTCAGTTCAGCTTAAATCTGAGAAAGCAAAATTTATACTTGATGTAATAGATTTCTCTATTTCATGCTATTTTAATTACTTCCCAGTGGGGAATCCCGTGAGATCTTCTCGTTTTTCAAGTTTCCTTCAGAGCTTCGGACGTGATTTCCTCATTCAGAAGTCTTTTTGGAATTTGTGATCATTGGGCTAAAAGGCTTGAGAGCACTTTTGGGTTGAAGGAAAAGGGTTGGCGGTGCCGCCGCCCCGGCGGTAACAAACAGTAAAGTACAGCACAGCAAGGCCCAGACTGTTTAACTAATGAAACAAGCTGTTGAAGATAATTTACATAAACTCATCCAAGGCGCCTCCAGAAAAACTCACGTCAAGTCAATTCAACTTATGTAACGTTCAAGAAACAAACAAGACCCGACAATTTAAAAAAAAAATAAGTCCTAGTCGTCTCTGAGTAGCAAGTCGCAATCAATTTGTATCAAAAAGTTCTTTACCCTCAGGTAAGAGTCAAAGTCAGTGTCGGGGTTTAACCTTTAAAGAAGGATTTTTACCCTTTGAATTCTTGCAGTTTTTTTAATTAACATTAGATTTACATTTGCGCCCGAGCTGGAGCCACTCTGACTGATTTCTTCCCTAATTTTCTGAATCTGACTAGAAATTCAGAATTTGCTTTAGCCCGATATGAATACGATAGCCATCACCTCGCATTTATTATGCAGACGTTATGAGCACGATTTTCTCCTCAAACTTTTTTTTAAAAAAAAAACAAGACGACAAATAATTAAGGCTCAATTCAAACTTGTCCCGTCCCGTCCCGTACGACGTCTTATAATTATGTATGTGTGTTTGTTTTGTTTGATTGTCCCTAACCAAATTAAACTTGAAATAATATTCACCCATTGTTTTACAAGAATGGCGCCTGCCGTCTTCTCAATTTTGCTCAAAAAACGAGTCATTTCCATTCATTAGAAAACACAGTTTACGTGACTTTAGAGTTTGTTGGTTGTTTCAAGTTTTTTTAACACTTATAATGCTCGCAACCCGCCAGCCGACAATACATACACATGAACAACAACTTGAGTCAGAAGAGTCAATCCATATGTAAAGTA
This sequence comes from Hymenaphorura dentifera, assembly GCA_034699705.1. Lineage (NCBI taxonomy): Eukaryota > Metazoa > Arthropoda > Collembola > Poduromorpha > Onychiuridae > Hymenaphorura > Hymenaphorura dentifera. Next base: position 10,987 of record JAQGCM010001313.1, on the reverse strand, counting down.
CCCAAAGAACTTAAGTAACTACACTCAGGCAAACATTATAAGTTCAAATCCATCAAAATTTCTTACTCACGATTTTTGAGCAAAAAAAAATTCAAGTTCCTTGTGGTCCTTCCTCAGGAAGGTCCAAGGATCTGAGCTGCGGTGTTGAAAAGAAAAGAACTCCAAAGCAGTTGTATTAGCATTAAAAAAACTGCGGAATGAAGGAAGGATTAGAATAACTAGCGGCTCTGCCCTTATAGGCTCGCAAGAGTACAGAACAGATGATGATGAAGATGAGAACAAAATATGAAATGAACGGAATATTTTTTTTTACAAATTTGAAAAAAAAATTACTTTTTCCAAAGAAGCGAAGGAATCTCTGAAACAAGTTGTAGGCGAACATCACGAAGGGCTGACAGTGAGTGAATAAGATCTTAATGAGACGTCAGTATGGGAGCATGACCTTTTTGTGTTCGACGACTAGGAATACGAATAAGAATTTGATGGAACACACATAAGACACCAACTGAAACATTTTTCCCATCTCATCTCAATTATTCGGTTCATCTTCATCTGTAGCTCTGCTGAGGCCCTAAGGACCCCATCCCAATCCTAACGTCCAAACTCCAATCAAATAAGTATTCACCTGATGTGTCCATTCTATCATATCCAGTTACCCAAGTCATAATAATAATATTAAATGGTTTGGAATTGGAATGTGAAGTCAGAGGAACACACAGGCACGCAGTTTACTATACACCACACACTGCAGATGTGTTTTTTGAATGTGTGTGGTATCCTTGAATGGAATTCATTCATTTAAATGAATTAAAGATTGAGAAAGAATCATCTTCCATTCGGTTGCACACTTTGGGAATACCAAATATCGGATGAGAATGAGATGAGAATGTAATTTACAAGAAATTTTTTGACAAGGCCAAGGAAAGCAATGAACGCCCATGCGAAATTTCTAATTAGAACTGATATATTATTGTTACCGGAGAAAGTTTGACGAATTTCATCACATTAACGGTGAAAAATCATCAAACCGAGTGCAAAACCTTTAAAATAGAACTTTCTCCTCTCAGAGTCCAAGAAAGCGCTTTTGCTCTTGAAGTCATTCACACTGAAGACTGAAGTAGGTCCAAAACAAATGTCTTGCACTGAAGAAGGACATAAGAGGTTTAAAAATATACATTTGAAAAAAGTCGGAAATGATATAGAAACAAGATAAGCAATTTGTGCTCTGCTTCTGCTTGCTGTCCTTTTCCTTTTTTCATTCTCATGTAGTCCAATAATAATATTAAGAACCAAAAGTCATTTTCATTTTGAGAGCTGGGGATCCTCTCTGTGCTCTGATCGTGAGTCTGTCCTGTCCGTAGGATGTAAGTATAAGATAAAGGTGGAGTCCCTTTTTGGTCCAACTAATGACGATAGATTATAGTGTGTGTCTCTTTCTCTTTGTGTCCCACACACAGGCACACACATCAAACTAATCTTTACAGATACAACTTGACAAATCGCATCCAGCCGATCCAAACTATCTTCTTCTCTTAAATGAATCTCGACACAAAATCATTTATATTAATACTTCTACAAGTCAAAGCCAAGGCATCGGGGAGATTCTCTATTTTTTCTGAAAGGAACTGAACAAGTAAGCTTATTTGTAAGCTCATCTGGAGTCTTAGTCAGAGATGAAGATGAAAAACTCTAAAAGGAATACACACCTCATGACTCAGCTACTAACAAATGATGTGCTGTTGCTGTTTAGGATAGGACATGAGACTGAGACAGACAGTTGAGAGTCAAGTCAAGTCACTTGAAATTTTTCACACTTTTCAATTACTCCTTCACTCCTTTTTCCCTTTGCCCTTTCAAGACAACACGGGTTAGACTAGAAAAAGATTAAGATTATTCAACCCAGTTTAGCTCAAGCTCAGGTCATTTCTTACTCTATTATTTACTAGTTTATATATGGGCAAAAATATGTAATGCGCCAAAGTGTGAGGTGGTGGTAATGCTGAGTAATCCGACTAAAACTGTTCAGATGCTATTCAACCCTGTGATTGTGAACTGGACTTGAGTAACCAGTGATATTATTTATTTCTGAATATGTCATTTTTAATATGCAGTCTCCGGTCACTTTGCCAGACCAGACAATTTGCAATCATTTTTAAGGCCCAAAGTTTTACGAGATGATTAGACGGTAAGCTTTGAGCATTCTGTACAAGACCAAAAATTGCAATTCCACTCCTTAGACAGTGCTAAAGACAGTCAAGATTATAATTAAGGGTCATTTTGGCCACTAATATTTTCCCACCTTGAGTTTTAATACCACTAGAAGAAAATTGTCTTGAGTGACTTTAACCTTTTTGGGACGGGAGTCAATGCAATCGGAAATCAAAACGATAAAAATTCTGAAATCGCGTCAAAACAAAAAATTTGTATAATTTTCTACAAAAATAAAGTTTCAAATTACTGATTCCCTGGGACAAGTGTAAAAAAAATTGGTCTAAATTTCATGTGACGTTGATTAAATGCTTTGCGACGGGATGCTGCGGAAATGAAAAATTGCAGAACAGATAACTTGTGACCACCCAGAATTAAAATGTCATTTAAAGAAAGCAAAGGTATCGGTTTGCTCAGTAACCCTTTACTTTTGCTCGAGCTTTGCGCGACTAATGATGAGTAATCAAACGACCACAAATGCAAGAACACTTTTGCCTTCTCTGTAATTTCATTTTTCAACGACCCAAACTTACTGATGGTTTGAAGTGTGTTTGGTTCACCAAACTCAAACCCACAATAATAAACTCTTTGCATCCTCCTACACTCTGCGGGACTGGCACCAACCAGGATAATTTGTGCAATAATAATTGCAGTTTTCCATTCTACTGTAACAAATTTTTTTGCTCAGGCTTGGGTGAGGAAGACTATTCTGGCTCTGGCACTGGCATCGCACACGTGTAATTTAGGGCAAAGACAACGCCCTTAAGACGAGTGTAAACGGCCCTTAATGCATTTTTTAATGCCTTCAAACTCACCCCTCGTGTCATCTCTACAAATTGACGATATTTACAACAACACCAAAAACTACGGTGATCCTAAACTCGCAAATTTAAAATAACTGGGTTGCCCACAACCTTTTAATATTGTCTTGCCGTTTGAGACTCAAAAATTGCCTTTTCTCACAATACGCAATACACGGAACGTAAAATGGCAAAAATGATGTTCTTTTAATGATTTGTGACCTCCAAAATCTGAGCCCTGGTTTTGTTTGTGAGCTCCATTGCTTGGCTGCTATCTTTCAGGATTGACGAAGCCATGCAGGCAGGCTTGAGCTTAAAGGTAAAACTTTCAGGAAATTTATGAGAGCTCCATTATGGCCTCATAACTCAGGTGGGCCATTTTAATTACAAGAAAGGAGTTAGATGCCTGAGCTTTTGGTAAAGTAAAGTTTTAAGCTGCTCGTATTATTTCCGAGACACTTTTTTTTACCGGGAGGTTCATTTCACTAATAATTTAATGACTGCAGTGCACTAGGGAGCACACGTACGTACATAGAAATCCTGGCTAAAACCCCATGCTGAAATGAAGTAAATTCATGTCATGTGAGGAATTTAATTTGTGGAGCAAATACTTCTTGTATCTTGCTGAGCTCAATTTGCCAAAACTACTGACTGTACCGCGTACCGCACACAAACAAGCAAACGGATCCAATTCGTCCGCTCGCATTCCATTACTATAATTGCATTTTGTCACTCATTTATTTTGAAGAGATTTCTTTGCACGTGAAGTGCATATGTTCCAGCACAGATTGCGATTATGTAGCGTATGTAACGTAATATGGAATGTTTCAGTGCAAAACAAATTCCAACTCAACCAAACCGTCACGTCAATAATATTTACAGTCAAGAGATTACAATTAAGAGAAGGCGCAAGCTAGCAAAAAGGGAATCACAAAATGTATTTTCGTGTCCAAACATAATCACGGATGGATGGTGGCAAAGAAGGAACGCGAACGCGAACATTTTTCTCTAGACTCGTCAATCGTCACCTGAATTATTTTACGTAATCACTGTTTAAATAGTAAACAGATTAAGCGTTGGACAAACACTACGACTACGACTAGGACTACTTTAAAACTAACACATTAGTAGCACACACACATCATAGCAACTAAAGTTTATTTATTGTTAGCTTTAGCGTGATCATCACGCTAAAGCTAACAATAAATAAACTTTAGTTGCTATGACACACATAACATAAAGTGTAAACATATCAAATTCATTCTCAGTCTCACAGAGATTCCATTCAGGACAAGAGTCAGAAATGCACGGCGTTTATTACTACAGAATTCTCATTCAATCCATGCATTTGTTCGTGCTAAAAATGAGTTTGCGCTATCAACTCAATTTTTTTTTACTTTAAGTTAATACGTCAAAATATTATTTACTTAATTTAAACCTCCATCGTTCACTTAGGGCCGCACCTTGCAAAATTACTTTACTTTTACTGTACTTCACTAAACTTTTGCTTTCAAGTCTACCATTTTTTCATGATTTGATCACTTAACTTTATTCAGCTTTCCTACCTGTCTTTCACTTCATTTTATGATTTCACGCTCAGTCTAGAGTGAAATTGAAATCCCTGCGTTCGCTCAGGTTGAGCAGTCAGAAGACGAGCAATAAATATAAGTTTAGGATGCCAAAGCCTACATAACTAATTTCCTCAACCAAATTGTGGTCAACATCCAGGCAATTCTGCAGTCATAAATTCCAAAAATTTCATAAAATTTGGATCGCTTTGAATTGCAGAGTTGTACAATTTTTTTTATTTAAAGGACTAAAGTCCCTGAACAAATAAAAGTAATGGCCGTCATTTCCTTCCCAATACATTTAAAACTAAATAGCAAGATAAATTTTCCGTCCAAAAACTTTGTGAACTGTTGAGTGCATGCAGGGCAAGGTTGATTCAGTTGGCGCTCTATTATGTCAAGGTGAGATAATTACATAAATAATATTTGAGTAGCATTAGTTTAATTCCTGTACTCGCACTTCAATTACCAAATACCATGCTAGCTCTTCCACTTCCAAGTTCTAAACTTGGTTCCCTTTCCTTGGACGACTCTGGCTGAACTACTATTTGGTTGGGTGCAGGCAGGCAGGCAGTTGGTGCTTTACAGGAGATGATGACTCTTGAAGCATTTCAAATCAACTCTGCGGAACCCGAGGTTCCAATTATGATTATCTTAAGTGATTATTTCCCTTCAACTGAACGTTTAGTTTACAACACAAGTTTTGCTGCTGCTCCTGCTCCTCTTATCACTCTCTTAAAACTCGTAAGAAAATACTTTGCTACTTATTTCTAAAAGGGTGAAGGGTATATTTTGATGCAACAAACTAAAACCTAGCCTAGCCCCGAATCAGTCAGACACATTTCCCATCCATCCATCTTTCATCAACTTCCTCACAGAACTACATACTTATGTGTATGCTTGTAAATTGTTGCATGCTCCCAACTCTAACAGAATGTAATAAAATTAAATTCTAAAGTGAATGTTTAGGGCTAAATCACGCACTTGTGTGTAGTGTAATTCAATTCATGAGACTTTGAGCAGCACCCGAACCCTTCGGGCTCTACATTGTACTTGTTATGATGTGTGGAACTCATTTTTATTTACACAAGCTTGCTCACTCCCTTAAACAAACAGTTTAAACCGTCAAGAAATCATCACCTAGCACGAAAACAGATCTTTTGAAATGATACGGAAAGTAGATACCGTCTCACCAAAAGCAAATAAAAAAAAAGAGAACCGAACCTTGGGTTTTGATTGAAGTTGTGCAAGGCGCATAAGATTTCTTATGATAAAAAGACATTATCCATTGTTTTCCCCAGAGATTATGTCGCAGTTTTTTATATATTTAAATTTGGATCCGGTAGACAAGTGCAGAACAATTTCTCACAATTTTCAACCTGTTGTAATTTATAATTTTCTTTGGGAATCTGGACTTGCCTGACAATTGAAATGGCGTGAAATTCACACTCGTAAAACAATCAAGCTTATAGTCAAATTTTGAAAAAATCATAGTCGGGATCTCAGGCAGGCTATCCATACATTTGCTCGTGGGCCCGCGGTGATTCTCAAAGCATTCTTTTGATTTATTTAGTCGTTTCATTCTGTTCTCTTTAGGTTGCTCACAACACAACAATGCGCTCGCTGCGACTGCTCGCATGCAGTGACCTCAATGACCTGATTTAAATTCGGAAACAGTATGAAATGAATGTGAGCGCATACGCATAGTCCCAATAATGAACGGACCGACCTGCACCTCTCCCAGGTGTTCATCTTAAGGAAACGCAGGCACATCGGCTTACAACAACTTAACAACCCTGTGAACAATTTGAACATGACACCATAGATTTACATTACATTACACTTCATTGAAGAGAGAGAAAGAGAGAACGATTACCTGCACTCATGCCATGCCATTCATTTCATTCATTCGCTCACAAAACTAATCTTGAAAGAATCTCCTTGTGAGTCTAGTCTCTCTGGCATAGACCGATAAATTCTCTTGATTAAATCCAAGCCTCTGATAATTACTCAGATAACAGAGTCGGCTGGCAGGGGTGCATTTCACTTTAGCATCACCAGCCCAGCGTTTACAATCATGAATTTGTAGCAAGTATGGTACAACAATTCTCGGATGTCTAACTCCGAGAATTAAATAGAAAATCAAACCATGATCCTAAAATTTGCATCGATTTTGTCAATTTGTTGCGGAAAATGCGAAGAAATGTCATTCCGTGAAAGTGGAAGACTGAAGGCATTCGGCCTTTTAATTTGTCGATTAGATTTGACTGCATTCTGGACAAAAGTTAAAAGTTCTCTCCACTCGGCCAGGTTCCAGTCCCGAGCGACAGACAGATGAGTGTTAAGTGATGTCCCACACTTCACACCTAACATGCATTTTTTAATGAATCGACGAAGAAGGACCTGAATTGAAACAGTAGCAGGCAGGAGGAGGGCAACAGAGTATAAAAAACTTGAACCCGTCCATATCAGTTTCGGCACGAATTACATTTAACTAATCAAGCACTTCATGTTTCTCGGAATTAATGCAACTGGTTTGCTGAGTACAGAGACAGATACCGCCAAATCAGTTTTTTTCCTAGTATTCCTAGTACAGATGTTCCCTGGCGGGAAATTCCAAAAAAGCGTCGACCAGTAATCTCCAGTCTAGAATTAGAAATGTGACATTTGTCAAAGTGTCATTGATTCTCCCTTTTGATTCCTGACCAAATTATGAGTTCAATTTTTCAGTTCAGCAACAAAACATGACTGAATAGAGCCGGCAATTAAAACTTTGATTGCAGCATCACAATTCAAGCAATGGACAGAATAGCACGGATTCTATTGTTGTGGAAGGAATTGTTGATCGTGTCGGTGTCGGTACCTTTGCATCAAGGAATGGTTAATTTAGTTTAATTTTACTTCATTTAGGTAAAGTCACGGCTAAGCCATTTGTATCATGGCAGGCAAGGAATTAAAAACGATAGAGGTGAAAAAAGCAATCAATCAGCGCGGCACTGCACTGCTTGGCCTGGTGCAATTTTGTCAGCAATCCGAATTTCGGAATTAGAAAAAATTGAAAAAGGAAGTAGAAATGACTATGCATATTTCTAATGACTTTCGTCGTTGTTTTGAATCATAGATTCAAATTATTAACCCGAACAAAAATTGGAGCTGAAATTCTGAGGAACAAGTCCTAAACATCATGATTTACACTTATTTCGACTTTTGTTGAAAAGAAAAATGCTTGCTGTCAGTCTCATAATTTCTTTTCTCACCTCTCTACGAATGTACACCACATTCCTACCCTTAATTTAAAGCAACGGTACAAGTATGTTGCCCTCCAAAAAAAAATGAAATATTTTTTTTCCTTCATTCAAAAATGAAGAATTGGCAAACTACAGTTTTACAAAAGAGAGCCGAGTGGTTCAGACACCTCTTCATTTGAGTATTGGATCACGACGTACTTCTAAATTCTAATACCTTCTTCAAAGGTGGTTCAAGGGGGAGGCAATTGAGGATCAATCAGTGTCATTGTCAACAACAAACTCTCCGCTGAAACCGTCCAGCATAAAAATACAAATCTCACAGTATAGATTTTAAATAGCATTGCATTCGTTATCCTTCTTTTGCATTCTAAGTTCACATTCACATCTGTTTTTCTTGGCAAAGGCAAAGCCGCTAACAAGGAGTGATTTGTGACACTCTGCACAGCAGGAAGGCCGGCGGATGTACAAGAATTCACGCCTTAGACTAAAAATTTGCGCTAAAAAAGCTCATCTTCATCTTTCATTCTCATCCTCATCTCGACTTGACTTGTACTTGGTCGACTCTCTTCTTTTTATTCGTTCCACACGTAATGTTCGTGTAGCAGCAGCGCTTTGCTTTTAACGAATAGTCTTGTTTCAATATGGACTGCACTGCACGGCACGGAAATCTGTTTCTTTGAGCTATCGTTGGCATGCAAAAACGACTATAAAGATTCAACTCCATTTATTGGTGGAGCCACAGCCTAAAAAGCATTTCTTTGCTTGGCAGTTGGCACTTCCACTAAACTCAAGTGCTTATAAGGAGTTTAGTATTGAGTATTTAGCACTTTTGGCTGGCTTGAGGCTCGAGACTCAGCAGATCTTCATTTCACACTAGCTCAGCCAGCCTCTCTTAAATGCTCTCCTACTAAGCAAGGCAAACAAAATGAATTTTGTAAGCACTGCTTACAAGTATATATGTGATTGACAGTCAAGAAAGTGGCTATCTTTAGAGTTTAGACATCGCCAAATTGAACTGTGCAAAAACTAGTTGAGAAATAAGATTGGCTAGTCTAGCTTTCACCAAATTAAGATCATGTAATAATGTAAGAGGTTGTCAAGATTGCCGTACGTATACTCGTATATGCAACAGCTGCTGCCGGCTTTTTAAAATTAAGCGTCCCGAGTAGAATACTTGAGGAAAAAAATTGCACATTTAATTTATGCATAAAATGCTCGTGCAATCTCAACTCGAAGGAGAAGGGATATTTCCTAAACCGTTTCTTAGAATGGTTGTGCAGATTGATATCCACGTGATCAGTTTTACACGCAAGACTGAATAATTTTTTTTTGCAGAACATATCAGGTGAGATCATGACTTTAATTTTAGATCTATAAATGGAGATTTGGTTTCAAGGTCCCAATAAGGTCCATTTAAATTACATTTTTTGTGATGACAAAAGACGAGTGATGAGCGATCTAATACGACGAAATCAATAGGAAGACAGAAGAGTGTTGCTGCTTTTGGTAAACAGCAAGAAGCAACCTCTAAGAGATGAGATGACACAAGTTGACATGGAAAAAACTTGCACAGTCCATTAATTATTAGGACATTTAACACGAACATGATGCTGTACAAGTAAGACAGCAAAAATTGTTACTTGGCTGAGGAATGATTATATCCTTTGTACTCGAAATTACAATTCTAGGCAATTTTTCTGCAGAGAAGGATACGGACTTCAATAAATTTGAGTAGTTTATAAATACAAGGACTTAACGAAACCTTAAAACATTGGAAAGACGACTATTAAGGGTGTGGATAGTGTGGAAATGAAAACCAGTAGTAGTTCAGCATGACATTGATGAAGAGAATTAAGGCTAGTAGTGAAAAAAAAATCCTGGAAAGCGATTACGGATTTTTACGGGGAATAAAAGTTCGGTTCAGAGAATCCTTAACTAAGCATTACATTTATCTTCCTAATAAGTCAGTTTGTTCCGCTCCTGTCCTGACTCCTGACGTCTTGAGTCCTGACCGAAGAGATATGAACTAGTAATGCAGGTAATAACATTTTGTAGAATTTAGGATTGCGTGCTTTCTTCAAACTTCCTCTCAATCTCACTCTTGTGATGACTTCTGTCTGAGTTTTGAGTTTGAACGTCAAAAAAATTATCCCTCACGCAACTTGAATTTATATTTTTCCGTCCTTGCCACTAAAAATTTTAACTTCTTGTAACTGAATTCCCTTAAGAAGCAAAAGAAGACTCCCTCGTCCGTCTGTCAGTCTCTCTTAATTTAATTACTCAGGTATTTTCCACATTAGTTGGTCAGTTTTAATTGGAATTGGAGCTGTACTAGCTCCTTGCCTTGACTAGAACAATGATGTGAAAAATGTCAACTCGTCACTCAAAAGAGAACTCAAATAACGAATTGCTGTCTAAAATCTTTTAGCGTTTTCCGCACAAAATTTCCTGCCAGTAACTAGAGACCACATGAGTTTTTGACTTACTTTCCTTTTAGTAGCTAAGGACTATAGCGTCTAGGGAGTTTTTCCAAATTGTTGAGTTGTTCACATGAGTGTTTTAAAACTTTGAGAATTTTTTTATATTGAAAAGCGTTTTCTGTAAATAGCTGTCAGTCCAGTTCACAACGTAAAGCAAACATTGCTTGCGAAATGTCGCGTTTATCGCAGCAGTCATCAAATAGCAGTACTTAAATGTGTACTTGGAAATATTGGCAATTAATTCTGCGAGTACATGCATTAACTACAAGTAAAGTGTTGGCCTTTCAGAATCCAACCTAATTTTAACTAGTTCGATCGTAAATCGGTAAATATTGTTTTGAAAACTGTCATCAACTCCTCCACCAAGATGAGTAATATTAAATTGATTAACAGGCCATTTGAAGTTGAAATTGTGCTCAAAATTTGACATATTTCATCAGGCTAACTCAACTTTCCCTAAGTCAAAGTTCGTACATGCATATAGCATCAATTTTAAGAGCAGCAACAAGTTCCTTGATGTGATTTAGTGTCAGATATCAAATTCAAAACAAATGCAACTGTGCGATGAGCGCGACCTTGCTCTCTCATTGCATTCCTGTTTTGAAATGAAACCCAATCCGAGGCACGTACTATGAAAACTTATACTTTTAACTAAGAGTTTGCAGATCAGAGAGGAGAACACT
>JAQGCM010001312.1:0-16051 GCA_034699705.1 Hymenaphorura dentifera | reverse complement strand
TCATTTGAATCCTCACATTCGCTCCATTTGTTCTCCGTTTCGTGCATGCTCTTTAATGATCATTTGATCATTTTATTACAATAGCATCATGCAAAAGTCTGCCCCAAATAAATATTTTTAATTTGGTTAAGTTTTTGTTTTTTTTTGCTATTGCGAATTGTTTTGCAGAACGCGTACGAGCAAGCGACTACAACAGGGGAATGGCACAAGAGATTGGACTTGGAAAAGGGTGAAGCAATCATCTTGCAAAGCGCAACGTCAATGGTCCACTTTTGCCAAGCAGCATCGCCGGATGAATGGGGAAACCTCCCAGTAAGTTCATAAATCTGGATAAAGTCTGGATAGACTTTTTGGGTAATAAATTAAACTAATAACTTCACAGGAGAGTCAGTTACGTCCACGTGTGGTTAAACGGGGTGTGGAGGAATTCGAGATTGAGATTGGGGAGCCAGAACAAGTCGACCATTTGGTGTTTCTGGTTCATGGAATTGGAGCTATATGTGATTTTAAGTTTCGTTCAATAACTGAAGCTGGTGCGTTTATCAGTATCAGTATCACACACAACCAGAAATTAATTAATTATTCAGGGTTAGATAATTTCACAATTTTTATTATAATTATTGCAGTGGATGATTTTCGGAGTTTGTCCGTCCAGCTAACGCAAACCCATTTTTCAAATTCAATTGAAGCTGGGAAAGTAGGGCGAATCGAATTTTTGCCAATCTCTTGGCACAAACCACTTCATGCTGACGGAGGAATCGATAAAAAGTTGAAACCAATTACGTTACCGAGCATTCCAAAACTACGACATTTTACCAATGATACTCTGCTTGATATTCTGTTCTACACGAGTCCGGTCTATTGTCAAGTGAGTTTTGTTCCTTCTAAAACATTTCCGTGCAATTCTTGCAAAAACGTTAATAAACCTTGAAATCCTTGTTTGGTTGTACCTATTCTTAGACCATTGTGGATACTGTGTCGAACGAGATGAATCGGTAAGTTTTACCAGCCCGACTTATGATTGAACGGAGTCCGATTCTGAAAATCTGACTTTTATTTTCTAGAATGTACAATATATTTCTTGAGCGGCATAAGACATTCAATGGAAAAGTAGGAATTGGGGGGCATAGCCTTGGATCAGTCATCTGTTTTGATATTTTGGCTCATCAACCCAAACCGCCAGAATCAGTGGGCTTAAGATCTCCACAAGAGACAACCGCTTTAAACGGAATCCCTGCTGTACGTGAACTCAACGTTGTTGAAAATGTATATAAATATTATTTTTTCAATATTTTCTTTCGAATTCGGCTAGACTTTTGGTTCCAAAGCCACTCGCACTCCGTCTTACACAGTAGTATCGGGTGGGACCGGTCAGCCTTATATCAACTATCCTCCTCTGAATTTTCACCCATCGGCATTTTTCGCCATGGGATCTCCGACAGGTAGTCCAATAGCATTTAACATTGTATTGAAAAGTTGTCACCAGTACAATCTACTTATTGTCTTGTTTGTCTGCAGCCATGTTTGTTACCGTGAGGGGGCTGGATGAACTGGGTGCAAACTTTGAATTCCCCACTTGTCCAGCGTTTTACAACATTTTCCACCCGTATGACCCAGTGGCGTACCGGATGGAAAGTTTAATCGACAGAGCTATTGACCTCCCACCAGTAGTCATTCCTCACCACAAGGGACGAAAACGTTTTCATTTGGGTATGTTCCTCGTATGCAAGATCTGCTTGTATCTTTCTCAATCTTATAATCATAAATGTATAATTTTAGAACTCCGTGACACAGTCACTCGTGTTGGTGCGGACTTGAAGAACAAGCTCCTGGGGTCTTTCCGAACCACTTGGAATTCGTTGATTCGGGTAAATCGTGCTATTGCTGAGTTTCAAAAATCAAACGACAAGCCCATAGGCACGAAACTCCCCTGCCAAAGCATTAAGCCGGTCATTGTACTAGGCAGCTTATGTAGAAAAAGGCGAATTCGTTGAGCGGACCTCTTTCCACACAACCAGACCATTACAAAAACCGGCCCTTTTGTATGTACATGCTTTGTCATGGGAGGTTCGTGGCTATGGCTTTGTCATTTGATTTTTTGAAGGCAGCATTATTTTGCTGCAGCCAATTCAAATTATCCAATTCTACATTCGCAAACATTTTCTGAAAAACAGCCAGTCTCACAGCTCACACAATTCGGCAGATCTGAGCAGTCGGTACAGGCGGATAATCCGACTATGCCACCATTTGGGGGAGACACGAATCAAGTTCAAGCATATGATAATTTTGGAACTATAGACTCAGTCTCACCGTCACCAAGTCCAGAGCAAGACGTTCGAATTGGTAGATTGAACCGTGGACGACGAATTGACTACGTCCTTCAAGAAGCGCCTGTCGAAATCTTGAATGAGTACTAACATTACCAAATTATTTATAAAAGTATTCTATGGATTTGTAGTCTTCACTGAAATCATTTTTGTTTATTTCAGATATCTATTTGCTCTGACAAGTCATGCTTGCTACTGGTAAGAATTTATACCCACACAAAATTAATATAATAAAAATAGAAACAAATTTAGTGAATTTCATTCTCTTACTTTTAATCTTTGAATTGGTTTGGAGATTTTGCCAACCTCTAGTCTCTAATAATATTCCTTCAATTTAACAGGGAATCCGAGGACGTGTCCCTTTTTCTTGTCCGGGAGTTGTACGCTACGCTTGATATCTTTGAGGACAGAGATGTCCTCAGACAATCCCCAGTTCTGGGAGTCTCTACCTCAGACTCAGACTACCCAATCCCAATCTACTCAAATCCGGTGCCGCCGAGTGTTGACAACGCTCCCCTAATGTTACCTGTTGGAACTTACAGTTCAGTACCAACAATTCCTCCGAGCAACAAAATAAATTCTCCATATCTAAGTTTCCCAGACGGGCGGTCTGAATCAACTATTTCCGGCAGTGCGTACGGCATGGACCCAACCGTTCCTATAAACACAGCTTCAAATGTTGGACCACCACCACGTTCTGGATTTGTCAGCAAAACTTAGACCGATGTTATGCTTGTTAACTACTAAAGTTAGAACCGAGAGTTGGTTTGAATCTTGAATGTTTGCGTGAATTTAAACTAATTGGATTAAAATAAAAACAAATTATAAAATTTGCACAAGAATCAGCGAAAGTTGATTTGATTTACTATTGTACTTATTAACCGTATTTTGTTGAAAAAAATACAGAAGGACGTGCTATTAGATTTAGTATTTAGTATTAATTATATTCAATTGGACACAATATATTTAGATCTATGTAGACGGCTCTGATTTTGGGTCGTCTGGATTAGGTTCTTCCGGAGAAGAGTCCTCATCTGGTGGTGGCATTTGTGCAGTTGTTGGTGGTGGGTCACTACTTGTAGAAAATCTAGGAACAAACTCAGCTGCTTCTGGGTTTAAGGGTCTCGAGAAGTTGAGAGAACGATTAAACCTATCGCTCAAACTGTCAGCACCATTTCGCATTCCAATAGTTGGATCTGGCGGGGGGTTCATCGCAATTATTCGGTGACTACCACGAAGAGGGCCGTTTGCTTGGGCTTCTTCAAACAAATCACAATAGTAGTTCATCGTCTCTTCTTCATGCAGCTCTTTCAATACCTGAAAATAACAAAAGAAGGACGTTTGTAGTTTGTACCGACAACTTTTCTTTTGTCTTTTACGAAGGAGCTAAAGTTGTGGAGATTCCGGAATGCCGGACTCATATTGGCCAGAATTTAAAGCAAAAAATGAAGAAAGACAAGCTAAATGCGACAACAAGGAACAAGATCAGAATGACCTTACCTCCTGATCATAATCCTCCATATGTTCCATCCACATATATTCGGAAAAGTCTGTCTCAGCACCTGTTGTTCCATTTGTTGGTTGACGTGCTGAACTCGGGTTACCTCCACCTTGTGCCGACATCGTACTGATTGTACCACTCCCTTGATCTCCTGAACCTGAAGGATCTGCACCTGGATTTGTTTCGTTCAATGGCAGCTTCATTCTTCTTACTCACTCCGCTCCTTCACCTCTGACCTCTCTGCGGGACAACAATTCCGCAAAATGACCGCAAATCGAGAACAAACACCAGCAAAACTGTAGTTTACTCGGGTCAGGTCAACACTTTGGCCGTCTTTGAGGATTCAAACTTTGAACGGTCAGCACTCACTCAGCAGTAGTTTTGAACTCTCTAAGTCTGGTCAGGACAGAGTTTTAAGTTTCGTCTGTCTGAGCTTTTGATTCGAGAATAGAAAGGAATGATGGGCTGAAGCCGAAGTGCCGTAGAATTGTGGTGTGGTGCGAGCGTGTGAGAGTCGCCCATTGCAGAATCTAGCCAAATTCAATTAAAAATCCAAAATGAATTGACGAAGGTGCGCGGGAGGGGCCGGGTGAGAGGGACGATGGCAAGTTTGGCGACCTGACCCGAGCTGGCTATATGACTGACTACGACTGCCTATCTGACTCATAGCGCGGCTCGCTGCCACCCGCTCCGCACCCCTCACCCACCCCCGCCGACCCACCATCAACCCCCACTCCGAAATCAACTCCGAACAATGCCCTCCCTCCCCACCCCATCCGCAGCAATCAATTCACCAACTCTCTCTGCTCCATCATCACTCTCAATTCAAACCCAACAATTAAAACCAAATTCATCTCTGCTCATTCAAAATATTTTAAAATCCATGGTTAAGGCCCAAGAGCGAACGGAGGACTCTGGGAGTGAGTTCGACTCTGATTTGTTTTGGGCTGCGTAGTAGATGTGACGTTGATGGGTTCAAATCAAAACAAAAAATCTGGTCGCCTGTTCCGAACCCGACCCTACCCGCCCAGACGACGACGCGAGGGGCAGTGAGTCAGAGGTGTTGGCATGGCATGGCATCGCATCTGCAGGGCTGGCATGGCATCTGCACCGCATCTGCAGGGAGAGCATGGCAAGGCACGGCGTCTGCAGGGCATGGAGGTGGGCACTGTTGTTGGCGTGCTGGTCTTGTTTTTGACAGATCAGCTGTACGAAGGTTGAACGTAGAAAAGGACTGAGAAGAGTCAGTCCAGGCACAGTCACATCACAACAACAACCATCCAACTCACTTGCCTTCTAAATATTCTCCTCCACTATCTATCTCCACCACCACAAATAATACAAAGTCAAAGTCTCCACTTTGACCAATTTACTAATTCACTGGCAAGACGAGTAGTCATCAGTTGTCAGTTTCTTGTCAACCAAAAATTCATTCAATACAAGGGACAAGCCAGACGCCAACGTTTAAGACAAACGCCAAAATTTGAGTTTGGTTCGTGTGAGGAGTTTCTGAAAAGTTCAAGTCACAAGTTGACCAATTATTTGTTTGCAGTGAGAAGGACTCACTCGATGAGAACATGACGACCACACCGAGGTCAACAGGAGAAGACAGTCTCTCAGGTAAAAAATGCTGATTTTTGTTACTTCTTTTGTCTTGGCAGTAGCGTACAGTATGGTGTGGGAATATGGTCAATGCAAAGTCAAAAGTAAGTGCATTATTTATTGCGTTGTTCGCTGAAGACGATTCCAGAGTTTGCTTTGCTCTGTTGCCACTAATTAATATGGGTTTGAAATCCATAATTTCATGATTCATTATTCTAAGTATTCGAAAGATGTCATTTTGAAAAGCAGTCAGAGTCAGGATGCATGGCTCGATAGATGTTTTAAATCAGATTCAGACTCTTCAGAAAAGCTGTTGCTGTCATGTCACGGATGCAAAACAATTCTAGTGCGCAAAAGTATGGAAAGGCAAAAAAGTACGGAAGTTAGTTAGACACTGTGCAAGTGGAGTTGCAATGCAGGCCCAGACGAAACGACGATTTGGTTATTTTCCCATCTCTTTTTGCGTAGGCATTTCTCGAACTTTTATGCATTTTTTGAATTTTATCATCTAATTTAAAATGACAACAATCTCCGTTGTTCTGCCTGTCTGCCCCAGTTATGGTTGGGACAGATGATAGAACAATAAATTCTACGACCTCTCATAAATTGGCGTGACCGATAACGATAACCTAATTGGGAGGCAGGATAGGCGGAATTAAATCCACAGCTAGATCTAGACAGACCGTAAGTGTGTGCAGTGTGCGTTTCAATTTGTTTTATTAACGTTAACACGCGCTGTTTACAACTGATCTGGAGAAGGGATTTTGTGAATACGATGCCAATTACGTACGTGGTGGACAGGAATAGGAAATTCGCTAAAGGAAAGATCTAACATTGCAGTGCTTGTTGATCAATATTACGCAGCGCAGCGTTGTGTTTTTAGTTTATGACGCTAGAATTGGTCGAATCTGAATGGGAAAAAAGTATTGGATGCGTCAGGGTGTAGCAGGATTACGACGTTGTATACAAACAAACAAGAGAATGCGTGCTGAGAGGTAGGGCGCAAAAGATAACGTACGATCCTCAAATGCGACACAACTTTAAAGAGCAATTTACAATACAATTTATCCATCCATCCTCAACCACTCCAATCCTGGAATGCAATATTTCATCTCAGCAAGTCCATAAGCACTTGATTTTGTTTTTGTTTTGTTGCTAGTGTGAAGCGTGAACTGCATTAACTAAATTACCCTCGCGTTGTTTCATGTGAGCCTCGCGTCATCGCCAAAAGAAGTATGCTTGCTCACGAATGTAGTATTTATTGCACATTCGCATTCATACGATATTATTAGGATATGAAATTTGGAATTTAGGAATTGTGACCAACGGAGACAAAGAAACATTTGGAACTGGAAACAGTTTCCTCAGGAATCCTGGGCTCAATTTTTTAACACGGCCTCAAGGTTCTGATCATTCGTTTGATTGAATGGACAGCTGATATGTAATCTCATGCGTCGCCAACTGGGTTTTACAATTGGCCAGGACTTTAAAAGCAATTCAAATTATAGTGATTGGATGACAATGACTTAGGTTAACAACTGCTGCTGTGTTTGACCGTTTAGCTGGTCAGGAATTGCAATTGCATCCTGTGAGTTTTGACGACGTTTCAGAAGAGTGGAGGTATTTATGCCATCATCGTCTTACATTCATTTACACTTTGTATTTGGCCTGTATCACTATCTTACCGAATGAATGGGTACGTGAGATGATCAGGCGTCAAAGTCATGCAGTGTTTTTCATTTACGCTACGGAATGGGATGCAAATGCAACCGGATGATGATGTTGTAGTGGGATTGTGGAATGGCTTGGTTTGAAAATACTACGAATGTGTACTTAAAACATCAAATCATGATAATGACACGCAGTTGAAACGTAGGCGTTTTCAAAGCCCTTCTCGACCGGGACAATAAAAATAAATTGTACTTGTAGAAATAGCTAATGATGATGTCCAGAGTAGATCAACCACCATAATATTCATATTGGCAATAATGATGGCTTTGTCTGCCTTCAATTTTCACATCAGAATTGGATCTGAAGTGGTCTAAGTAATTACACCACCTGGGAAAATGAAAATATGCAACTTCTTATTGTCAGTTGAGTTTTAGACAACGAAAGAAAAATGAAAGTTGTGGCTTAAATCAAAATTACAGGTGTCATTCCCCGATGAGAATGAGATAATATTCCCAAACAAATCAGATGGAACCATAGGTAGAAAACGTAGTTAATTTTTTTAGAGTTCGTAATTTCAATCTACTTGTATGCATATGCGTTTAGTAATTTCTCTTCAATATCAGTTTCAGTCTTTCAGTTATTGCTTATTCGTTCATGTTCGCAGAATCGCAATTGTGAGGTTGTTGACTGAAAAGTCATTTGAATTTTAAGTAATGTTAGCCCGTGGTGTTGCAATGCATTTTAGACATTTGCCCTTTACGCAAATTGTGAATGATTGATTAAACTCTAGAATTATTCAGTGGCCCCGAGATAAGTCGTTTGTAATACAAATTCAAATTCTACAAGTGAATTTTGAACGCAACTGCGTTTCCTAAAAGTAGTAAAATCTTTGTACTTTTACAGCAGTTTGGCTGCTTACTCTGCTAGAATATTGTTATTATTCCAACGTGAGTTAAAAAAAATTAATACAGCTACCAGAAATAGTCAAGCCAGAAGCTAAGTTAATATTTTAGCTCTGGCATTGGAATCTAGCCCGGGCTAATAATGTTCCAAGTGAAGTAAGATTGTGGGGTTTACGGGTATACCGCAAATATTAGTATCACTTAAACATTTCACCACATTAGAAGAACCCAGCTATTAAAAACAATCAATCTGAACACCACCCGACCCGAAGTCTCAACCACGGTTATTTCATTTGAGCTCTTCGGTCACCCAGTATTTAAAAGCTAAAAGCTAATATTAAGAAAAATAGCCGAATTTGATAATTCCTCGTGATATTTAGTTCTGCGAGGATAACACAGCTTGGGTTTCAAAATAAGTTAGTTGAATGGAGAGTTGAACGCTGAGTGAATTGTGATTTTTGATAATTTGTAAACGTCACAAAAAACTTTTCACCCAACAACTTAACTTTACCTTTTCTGCCTCCAAATTTTTGCAAAACTCGACAAGTTATGTCTCTGAGAAGTATAATGGCGAAAGTTATTGTTTACCGGCTCTTGGATAATGAATAATAATGGTCACCCAGAATATCTAATTTCGGATTGCGTTGTCAATGCAGAATGCACCATCCAAGTTAATGGCTAGCTTAACCCTTGCCGCGTCATCATAAAGTTAAAGTGGAATGTATTCTAATTTGGATATTTTGTTCATTGTAGAATCATGGGTTGATTTAAGCGTGAGTCCTGGACGCTTAACTCCAGTTGCCATTCATGCGGTTGGCTTCGTAAATGGATCACAAGTTGTTGGACATTACGCAATAGCTGAAGAATACATTCGACTTTTGAAGGAAGCACAACGAGAAAGCAATCAGTCCTCTGCAATAGTTTCGTTAGCTTCATCAAGACGGGATAGTCGCTCTGAATCGTAATTTATTTTTTTACAATCACAACATTTGCAAAAATGTGACGAGTGAAATTTATTTAATTCATTTAATGCCAACAGACCTAAATCTCCACCGAACAGCCCCAACAATGAATTGTCCAGCGGCGAGGACGAATTGAAGGGAATATTTATTAACTCGGTAAGTTTCAAGGCTAGAATTGTTTGACATTGATTCTAACTTTGTGTACGTACTGTCGACTCATGCCACTATTGTATTTAATGATAGAAAGAATCGGAAGGTGCGAAGGATTGGGTTCTGAACTATTTGACAGCACGTTGTGACAGCCAAGCCAAGAAGTAATATTCTAAAGTATTTTCCAGATCTAATTTTTTTCAAAAATCTGGTTGAAGTTAATGTTCATGTTTTATTATTCTATTGCAGAACGAAATTGATCGAGCGAAAAGCCAATTTAGGTTACAGGAACACAAAATTTTCTGGCAAGAACTTGTTTTCCAAAGAAGTGATGTACACTTTGTTTGTGTCGAACTTTTTGTCGCTTATCTTAGGCGCTGGAATTGGGTATGTCTACTTACTGCGATTTAATTATTTTGAGATTCTTTTCTCATTTGAGTTATTTGTGTTGCAGACTGTGGTTGAGTAAGCGGAGTGCAGGAATCTCGCAATATTCATTCAATTGAAGACCACACTTTCCTGGATGTCTTGGATTTTTAAATACTAAATATGTTAAGCTCAGCAGTAATTTTATTCCAGTAGTTGGATTTCGTATCGGCAAGGTTTGTACTTTTGTCTTAAGCCGGGATTGGCTGACTGAGTAAAATTACTGGCGTTTGGTACAAAGATGGGAAAGTCAAAAAAAATTGTAGCGAATCGAAATATTAGAAAGTACATTGGGTATGGCCAGTTCCAATGAGAGGGAATTTTTACTAATTTAATTGGACACCAATAACTCACGAAGCACTAATCGCAGGATAACATTTTTTACACATTCGAATTTGTCTTTACAAATTGTAATACGCTGTAACGGAAGTAGAAAATTTAGGAACAAGCAGAGCAGCATCGTTTCGGTTTAAGTACACGTTAGCATGGCAAAAAGTGTCGTTATGTATCTCCGCGTTACTCTGATCGACGATGCCACCAAAATTTCATAGCTAGTGTCATATAAATTAGTGCGTTGAAATTCTTATTGTATAGAAGCTACGTATAATATGGCAGATTTGAGCTTTCGATCTCGCCCACGATTTTAATAAAGCTTCAAATGTCATACTGGATGAGTACGGCAACCGGCCATACCCAAAATACTTTCTGATACTCCGGTGGGGAATATACTTTTTGTATCTGGCTACTAACGTATAATATTACGCAATTGTGTAGGGTTGTTGAGATATGCTACCTTACTCGATGTATTAGATTATAAGCTAGGATGTAGCATTTTGGTATCAATAACACATTTGAATATGATCGATTTTGTTCGAATTAACTTTAAGGCCCAATCGTATTTATATTTCTGCAAAATATATATCGCGCGTAGTCTTAGTCTTTACTCATTAGACGTGGTTCACTGAACTTCAATACGAATTTAGCCACAATGTTTTGTACAAACTTACACTTTTAGACAACTTTAACTTAGGTTGAGGAGGATTGGGAGGATTGAAAACCCAAAAAGTTGGACGAATTTTATACACTACTTTCGATAAACCAAATTAGAATTGATAGAATCAATCAACCTACTTCGAACTTAACAACAGTTTAAATTTTACCGTCTTTTGAGGCCTAAAGATTTTTAATTCAAGTTAGCTCCAATTGGGCAAACCTAAGCTGAATTTTTATAAAAATATAGTAGAGAAGGGGTTATACCAATTTTTATAATTCACAGCCTAATTTCTACTAGCTCTACTATTTTCTCATTTGATTAGATTCTCGCAGCGCGCAGTAACATGCTGTTTCAGTTTCATTTTTGTTTTACTGTCAATATATTACCTCCATTAACTTTGGTTAACATTAACAATAGTTTAGCTCTCCATGAGCACAATTAAGATGTCAGTTAACGCGCGATGTATATTGTACCCAAAATTAGATTGATAACATGTGATGGCTATCAAAATGTGAATCAATTCGAACCGATCATATATCTTTGAGGATCGTTTATATCAGGGCGAAAATGTAGAATAGTGTTCATGGCCATCCTAACTCTGGATTATATCGATAATTATTAGATAAACAGAAACACTTTATGTACTTTTTAAATGAAATGTAGTTTTGGAATTTATAAACGAAATAACGTTATGCAAAGTTTCTCGTTTGTACCGACAGTGTGTCGTATTAGTGACTTTTTTGCATTGTATCTGTCCGTGCACGTCCACAACCCAAACCTGCACCGACAGATAACAGCTAAATAATTTCAGCTGAATTGGGTGGTGAAGGACCGTTGTCTTCTCTTCGAACCATAAATAATAGCTTTCAATACAGTTTATAGAAAAATTAAATTGAAAATCAAATAAGATTATACGCATTGATCGCTAATTCTAAGCGCATGGCTGGCGGCCAGACATATCGTCTGAATTCGATTACAAACTTTGCCAGTACCAACTTTTGTAGTGTTAGTAATCGAAATTGAATGACTTCCAATCAAGCTAACTTGCTGGATGGAAAATAACATTCTGTAAATTATTTCTGTTGAACACGTTGGGCTCCCGTTTACAAGAATCCAAAATACTATTCAAATACAACTCTTTGCTGGAATGGGTCAGATTCCTAGGCATCGAATCAGAAGCCACAATACGATAATCAAGGTGCAAATTAATTGAATTATTCTAGTGTGTTGGAATTGGTTAAGAATGGTGCACCTAGAGTACAAACTTTAGTTTCTTGAAGTATAGTATGCGACTGATCTTTGTATTACCGTGAGATATCGGGTTATCGATGTCTTCCCCTAAAAAATTTACAAGTTTAAATTTTGTGCAGACTTTCTCGAGCATTCTTTTCATCAATCTTAAAAAAAATGAGTCGAAAGGTTAAAGTAACTGAATTGGGTCCAATGTTTCACCGAATTTATTCAATCGAAGAATGTCATTATTCCACGGTGGTGATGGTGAGCATTAATTTTCTAAAACCATTAATCAAGAATTTGTAAACTTAAAAAATTCTTACACTCGCAAAGTGTCCGTAGTGTATCGTGCAATGAAGTAGAATTACTAAGTCTAGTTAGTATAACCTGGTGGACTTGTAATTTTGCAAAGACAAAACCCAACCTCGTGTTTGATATCTTTAATTCCAAGTTGTCAATAAAATGGTACTTGTGTTTGGATAAATATAAAAACATTGCGTGTTGAATTTGAATTGGCATCTGTTACTTTTAGCAATGACCGCAAATTATGACGCACCATTGCATTGTCTTCTTTCAGCATATCTCATTAATGCACTGCAATTTTTTCAAATAGATTTAGAATTCAAGAAAAGCATGTTTAAATCTAAATTCACACACAAGATCGCCTTTAAGTTCGGCTATCTCATATCGGTTCGGTGAGATTGCAGATTGCATATTTTCCCTTCGGAGAAAGTGAACGTTTAGAAAAATAGATTCTGTGGGGGCCAACAGCCGCAATACTAAAAGCAACAAATGAGCAGATTGCATATTTCTGTATTTGCGTTTTGAAATTTTGCAAAACGAATGCAGCCCAAGGTGCTCAGTTGATGTAATGCAGAATTCCATAGACATTTTGCAAATTTTTGCAAAACTAAGCAGACTAAGGCCAATCAGTCCGAATTTGCATAATCTCATGAAAGTTAGAAAAAGTGACCAGAATTCATGGTAGAATTATTGTCGCAAAATGCGCAATGATATTTTGCAAGATCACGAAGTTGACGATAATTCATACTAGCTTTGTTGATTTTTCCTCTTTTCTTTATCATCGACCATCGAATTTTTGCTTAGAAAAGAAGTAACTGATAAAGAGTCTTGCACGGACCGGGAGCGTGTCCAGGTGAGTCAGCTTTTGATTGGATTTCTAGGAAATGATTTGGTGGTGTGATGTTTGTGCTTGAAATTCGGGCAAGTTTTTCGGAGATGCTCGGGAAGGCTTTTCCTTTGAGTGTACATCCACTTCCAGTGTTCTATTTCCTGTTTGTTTATTACAACAGGGCATGTTAGGCAAAAACAATCTCATATTCTCCTACTACTCTTACTCATCGTATTACTGTTCTCTGCAAAAGAACCAACTTTCTATTCGTCAACTCGAGTTTGACGGTCAAAAAATTATAATCAAGTCCGTTGCACCCGAATACTTGTGGTTGTGTCGTGGGTGACCTGAGCAGGTCTGGGTCATTACATTCGGTTTTTGTATCTCATTGTCTGTTTAAATCAGATCATTAGATCATTTGTGTAATGTGCAAAAATGTATGACTTTTGGAATGTAACATTAATAAAGAATCGAAACCAAATCTGTCCAACTAAAGTTTGTTCACAACTGGCAGTATGTAACTCAATGCAAACATTGCAAACTCAAACTGTCAACAATCAGCAGAGCAGTTTCATTGGGCAAACCTTCTAACGCCTTGTATCGTAAGAAATGAGATTTTACACTTTTTCAAACCTTAAAGTTTCTGCAATTCATATGCTGCATAAAACAAAATAAAATAGTAACTCAAATTTATTCCTCAAATCTAAGTTGATGGCGTTGTAGGAGTTGAGATATCAAGGTTCAATTTCAATGCTAAAGTCAAAAGTAGAATCTAAAATTAAAAGTATACTTGAACTTGAAACATTGACGTGTGTCAATGTGACAACCAACGCAACGTGTGCTGCCGAGCATTAGCCGATCTTGAATCCCACGTGGAATCAGTCATATTCACAAAGTCCACAAGCGTTGTGCGAATTAATTAACTGGCCTTTCCACACATCCACCTTGAGAAAGTTGATCTCTGGACTATCCGGAGAGTCTTGGACTTGAGGAATTATTCAGAGGCTTGCAATCATTCCAGTGCAGCTTCTTTTAGCAAGATGAAATTCTTATTACGCACTAGTACTAGTACTACTCTATTTTCGGAAATTGCTGTGCTGGAATAAATGAAAATAAGCTTAAATTTTATGTAAGCATGGACTTTAAAAGACTTTTCCGTAGCACGAGCTCATTGTAACGAACGCGTACTATTGCAATTGCAAATTGCAATCACCCATTGATCTAGTCATTATTTGCAATCGTATGGAGTTTTGCTTAAGTTAGTCTATATTCTCTATTCGAGCAAATTCAAATTGATATTTCAATTCAAGTGTTTTTATTATTGCATTTCAATGTATGTTTCTAAGGGACGATTTCATTCATTGCCTTACCCTATCAGTAGCAGCAAATGGATGCAAATGGATTTGCAAAAGAGTCAATAGTTCAAAATTTAAATGTTTGGATTGAATATCAAACCCAAGTTGCAATTCAAGTACCAGACTACGCATTTAAAGCGCAAATAAATACAGTGCCGATGTATAGCGTACCACATGTCAACAGACAACGAAATCCATGTAGCAATTCATACCATAAAATAAAGGCTTACCTGCTGCGTTTTTAATTTAATTTATCACCTACCACACATGAGGGCACTTTGTGTTTAGTTCCATATCCAGGCTTCCACATACCACATAGTCTCAATCTCACTGCAATTATCAATTCTAAACCAGAATCTAAACGGACAGTAAATTCCTGAGAAAGATTTGCACGTCCGTTTCTCATGCTCTTGCCAAATATATTTCTTGTGCAAGGTATTTTTCATCAGCATTCGTTCTGAGTCTGGTAGGTCAACGGTCAGTCAAAAAATAAACAGGAAATTCCATTCACAACGACCAACAATAATTATAATTTCCTATCTCAGATTTCCAAAAACTCAGCAATAGGAATTTATTTGTCTTGATTATTTGTGGAGCTAGTTGTGGCATGATAAAAGACCGTGCGTCAAACCAACACGAAAACTGAACACAAGGATTCATGATGACGCATTATCTACATTTTTTTATTTATCAAACTCGAAAGTTGTATTTGGAAATGCACTTTTCAAGTTGATAAAGTTGATATTGCTTAAGCGTCAGAGGAATAAGTTCTAGTTTGAACAGTTTGGAGGCTGTAAATGATCTGAAATAGGTTGCACTTCCTCTTGCATAATTGTATTTGATCTGAGGAGTCATTAAAATATTAATGAAAAAATAGAATTGCGTAAGTAATGTACGTGTGTTCCGAGTATGACTTTTGTAGTAGACAACGCTCTGATGGCATGTTTGGTTGGTGCTCAGTTAAGTAGTTTCGATCTAAACATCTAGAGCATTCATTAAAACCAGCCCAATTGGAATAATCAATTCTCGAGGCCAGTATGTAGATTGACAACTGACCAGAATCACAAATCGAGATGAGACAATAAGAGTGAACAATGCCAGAGCAATACGACAATGCATGCACGCATTTAAGAGTTTAAATTGCCACATGGTTAGTTTTTGACAATGTATTCGCACATGTAATGGTTGTGACTTGTGGTGGACTTAACTCTAGTTGTATGGCTAAAGTAGAGTAGAAGTTAAAGGAGATTATAAAACCGGCCTTGGTGGCTGGCAGAGATAGAGGAACCCGTCCTGGTCAGACTAACTAATATTGTAGTCGTTTGTATTAGTATTGAATTGATATGATTTGGACTTGGAGTAGTGGTGCGGTGTGAATTAAGCCAATCAAAATATGAAGGAGGCAATCACATTCATATCAAATCATATGGACGACATCCGAGTTGCAGAGTGACGAATTGCGTTGCCTTTGACCGGTTGGGTGGTAGAGGAAAGAACAGGGCCAGAGTAGCGGCCAGCAGGGATTTGATGATAATCATGCTTATTAACATTAACTCTTTTTTTTGTGTCCCGTTGTTGTTAGGGCAGACGGAAGGGACGACGACGACGGATCAAACAATCGAATCAAATCCCAAGAGCTGCCATTGATTCCAGTTGCAGTTCAGAACTTGGTTGTACTGGTCCTCTTTCGTTTTCCATTGTTGTATGGGCTGAGCAAATTCCTTTCACCAATTATTGTCACTTTGACATGAGTACACGACAGAGTGGACTCTGCGAAAAAAGTTTTCACCGGAAGC
>JAQGCM010001311.1:0-16065 GCA_034699705.1 Hymenaphorura dentifera | reverse complement strand
CTACACTTCTTTTAAACTATTATTGCGATTAATTACAACTACCACGCACTACTACGCACTATCGACAACCAAACCGAAGAAAGACGGACGTCTGGTCACTGGTTCTGTCATCTTTGACCATCGTCAATCGTCATTGTCAGCGCGGGACGAGGTCTGCAGGTCATGGTCGCGAACAAGGCTACTGATTGTACTCACGCATTCATTTGCTTCTTGGGATTGACGAGTGTCGAATATTGCCACTGTCTCACAGATTGAATAGGTTTGAGAACTGCTTCACGAAGTTTCAACTCAACTCAAGAAAGTAATTCAGAAATCAGCAAACGGACGGGTAATTCATTTTGACAAAAGTAGTAGCATGAAATTGGTTCCTAAACGTTTTTCCACCGATTCAGTGTGCATGTGGTATACGTAGAGTTTCAGCCAAAAATTGACTGAAAAACTAAACAGTCGGATTTAAGCACTCTTACATTGCATTGCATTGCTAAAGCCTAAACTGAAGCTTTGAAGAAAATCCTTTCAGTCCTTTCTTAAGCCTAAAAAGTTCGGTATTGCCAAATACCTGCCCTTTGTCCCTTTTGAGAATGAAACATGACATGTACATGTAAGTGGGACAAGCCCTTCACCTTCTTTATCTCATTTTTCTGTTCTAATTTTATACTCCGAACTAAAGACAATAATTCTTGCCTCTTGCTTGCTTGGATTACACAAGCCTTTGCGTTTGCCTCACTCGATTTTCACCCTTCACTTTCCTGGGAGTTTATTTTGGTATTGCATGGCTATTTTTCTATTAATTTTATTTTTATTCGGCAAAGCAACCAGAAAGTATGCAGTTTTAGTCACTCACTTAGTTTTTGATCGTTCGTTCGCGTTGGTCCGATTTTTTTATTTTCATGGACCGATAGAATAGTGACGCTCGCTAAGATGGGTCTGTTGAATTTTTTCTTTGTAGATGTCAACAATATCATGGGTCCAATATCCGACTTCCTCTCCAAAATTAGTCGAAGTGTTACCAAGAAGTCTGGGATTTACATGTTCCAAACATATCTTGGGAAATACATTAAAGAAAAATTGACTCCGGAACAACTAGACTTTGCCGTCGCTTCGTCAGAACAACACTTGACGCTCAAGAACCTCACTTTGGAATGCGCCGTAAGCCGAATTGAAATAATCTAAAACTTACTTTTTAGCGTGGTTTTGCCTCTTAATAAAATTTTCATGTTTGATTTTTTTGTCATATTTGTTAGGAAATAAACACAATTGCGGATAAGCACAATGTTCCCATCGAATTCAAAGACGGGAGGTTTGAGGAAATCACGGTCAACCTCTCCGTGGCCACTATTCTAACGGATAGCTTTGACATTGTGATCTCCGGGCTCCACCTTACTGTTCAGCCCAAGAAAAGAATTATTGATAATGGTGAGCAAACTGGTAGCGGTGATTTGTAATAATTTTTAAGTTTTTATGTGTTGGCTTTGCAACTACTGACAAAATTTGAACGGTGTGCTTTTGTGACAGGGTCGTCAATGTTTGAGTCCATGTGGACTAGTATGCAGTCCAGCAGTATTCAGATGGCCGAGGAATTATTGAAAGCCAAGGAAATAGAAGATGAATTTCAAGATCGGACTGGTGGGAATGTGATGGGCGTTGACATTGTCAAAAATGCTATTGAAGCTGGTAAATTGCATTGCCTGGGCCTAGCCTGTACACGCAGATTTGTTGCCTAACTAATGAGACTAATTTTGACTTTCCTCAGTGTTTTCACGCGTTAGAGTGCAACTGAAGGATCTGGTAATTCGAATAGAACAGGCGAACGGAGATGGGAGCGTGAGTGTGGGTGCTGAAGTGCACATAGCGTCGTAAGTCTACAAAATTCATTTTTTTTGGAATTTGGGTTGGGGTACCGAATTCAACTTTTCGAGTTGTTAGGGTGAAGTACTCTGACGGATGCGAGGAACCGTTGGATCAAGGTGCTGGCGTTAAATCATTTTCTCAAAAGAAAATTGAGCTCACTGGTGTACAAGTTTATAGCGATATTTTCAAAACTCCGAAATCTGAGCCGACTGGCCATTCCAATGAAGATGACAAGGATGATGATGAGGTACTACACAGTAAACAATAAATGATTCGCATTGTATACGGTGGGTCATATTTAGAAAATAAAACAAGTATTCCATTACTGTCTTTCTACAGAACTACGATGTCTCGGATGGATCAGACAGTGGGTCTGAAAGTAGTCAAAGCCGTAATCTTATTTTGATTGCAAAGTTAAATGGGAAGCATGTTGTGAAGTTAAAACTCAAGAAAGATGAGGCGGTCGTTGGTGGTCCAACAGTAATTGAATTTGCTTAATTTTGAATAAAATTTTATGACAATTTCTATAATAATGGCTTTTTCCTGGTCTAGGTCTTCGTGGACTGTAGTTTTGGTTCTCTCACTGCTTTCCTTTCCCCGATGCAAGCGCACATATTGCTGAAATTATTTAATGACCTCGTCAATCCAGAGGCTGAGCAGTCCAACCGGTGAGAACTTTGAATAAATTGTCAATGCCATGTTATGCTTTGCTTTATTGCGAATTTAATGTTGAATTTCTTTGTTTAAAGGGAAAACTCAAAAGCCGAGAAACCCATGGACGCGTTTGACTTCAAGCGCGTGGAGGAAGAACTGGAGTATCACTTGCAACCTGGAGGCATTGGTCTACTTCAAGGTCTCCAACCTCAACAAGGATGGTCAAATGCTCCGCAAGGTATAAATTATAAAGTATCTAATAGAAAATCAAAAAGTAATGAGCACAGAGTCTGACATGACGTCAGCTTGTGATTACAGAGTTACATTGTGCTCGTTCCTTGAATAATTTCAGATAGCGACGAGGACGAAGAATTTTTACCCTTGCACCGTGCTAAACGGGATAATTTCAATAGCATCCATTCCACCCTTATGAACGGTTCGACAATGTCTGGATTCACGAGCACCACTCAGTCAATGGCAGAAAGCACTATTTCATCCCACGTTCCAGCAAGCGTCTACGCCTCACCGAGCAGAAAATCATTGTCTATCGGTTGGTTCACATGCCATTGCAAAGTCCTGCATCATAATTCTGTATCAGTGTTGTTTTACAATTGGGAATTGATTTTTAGATTTGGCACACCAAGGACAATCACAAGGGCAAGTAGAGAAGACTCAATTCGAGCTCTCCTTCAGTAATGCGGTGGTGGTCCTCTTACACGAGGACATTTTGATTCTGTCTTCCTCCACGGCAGTGGAGTCTGCATCAGTCCAAGCAATGAAGTCTGTCTCCCGAACATTTTTTAACGAAATGCATGGGACTTCAATTCATGGGAAGAAGGACCTCGACGTTACCAGAGAGAGGCTCAAATCGGCATGCAGTTTGAGTCATTTACGGTAACGTCAATTTAGTAATACTTTTTGTAACGTACTTGAGGTTAACTTGTGCAAATTGTGGATTTTAGGTTAATTGGACTGACAGTGAATATTGGCGGTGTGAAGAGTGTGACTGATGAAGTGCCAATGACTACGGGACATGTATCGCTGGGCTACTGTAGTTTGGAGGAATACTTAGTAGACAGACAAGTCGACACTCAACCGACTTGTATTGAAGTGAGTAAATATCTTGGATCCCCAAAAAATTATTGTTTAAGGAAACCAATAAAACAAAATGTATGTGATTTTAGATAATTGACTTTGTGGACGACGTTGGCCCTTCTACTTTGGAGTCTGTCAGAATTGACTTCAAGCATAAGTCTGTGTTCCGATCAAGAAATACAACCACCGCAAAGACCACATTAAAGTAAAGAACTGCACTTAGATTTTGTTCTGAGAGATAGAGCAGGTCTGAGACCTTAATTATTTTTTGGGTTTGAATTTCAGATTCACTCTACAATCTCTTACTTCAGAGGTGGACATCTCACTAATCAGTAGAATCGATGCGCTTTTAAATCCACAGCTTTATTTGTTTACAAGCGCTGGTGGTCCCGACACTTCGGTAGGTTTCCCAAGCATATCCTTCAAATACTTTTGGCTCACGTCGGTAAAAGAAAACAAATTTCCTAGCATAGTTCACACGTTCAGTCTTTCAGTTATACTCTAATATGCTAGCGGGTCATTTTGTGGCACAATGGCTAACCTTTGTTTATACTATTCTGAATGTTTAGGTGGACAATTTTAAAACTCAAAATCACAGCACAGTCTCCATCAAAGTCTCATGCTCGTCGGTCTCAGTCAATTTTCGGTAAATTTGCCAAACCGATTTGTATATATAATTGCTTGCAGCTGTATGTCAAGTTAAAAATTAATTTCTGCTTGTTCTAGATTTCCTATTCCTGACTGCAGAGGTGAGAATGACTTGGACCGTGTACCGTCCTGGGTGCGAAATGTGAGGAAAGACTCGGCCATTTTTGATGCAAAGCAATTTACGTTCGGGACGACGCTTACCTCATCATCTGAAATGGTGGTGTTTGACTTTCGATGTGTGGAATGCCAGCTGTACTACAAGGTAACTTTTGAGGCAGATTAAGATCATTGTTTTGCTGTAGAAATCCTCACTCTCGGATTGTCGATTTACTAGGAAACGGAGTCTGCTATCCCCACTTTGTTTGCCGAGGCTAATTCATACGATGCAGAGGTCGAAGGTGCATCGTTGAGATCTCGTGGATTTGACTGGCCTATGGTTCGGATCTCACGCTACCCAGAAAAACGCGAAGAAGGTCCACTCAATGAGAATGGGAACGATAGCGCGGGGGAAAGGGACTCCCTAGACTCTATCATTGACCCTTCTAAGTATCAGCCTTCTGTGTTCAGCTCCAAACGATCAATACAACATGTCGACTCAGAAAACGGGGATACTGGCAGTAAGTCACATAACTTTTTGAATTTGAACGGTAGCTTCCAATACAATGTCCTCGTTTTGCGTTCAACAGGTGAGAATGTGCTGCCAGGAGACCGAGCAGAAATGAATGAATTCATGGAAGCCGCCTCAGGTGATACCGCCTACAAGATTGACATGAATTTCCGTTCCCTCAACGTGTCATTTCTGTCCAAGCATATTTTTCAAGAGATTTACAACAGGTGTGTAGTTCTGTTCATCTGTTTTGTATTAAACACTGGGAAGACTTTAGCTAAATCGAGTTAATATTTCAGGTTTTGCACTGACCTACTGCTTTGGGAACCCGCAGCCCCTCGCCCAACTGTGAGAGTTCAGACCGGAATACGATCCTTTGGATCTAATCGTGCTTCAGCTCCATGTGAATCGGGAGGCAAGCCAATTAATGCTTTAAAATTTTATTACATTTAATTTGGGCCCTACATTCACACGTTTCTTACTTGGATTTTGTACAGATCTAGAGTCGGAAGAAGAGGAAATATCTTCATTTTACACGCCAACGGACGGAGTTGGAACTCGAGGAAATGTCCTGGCTCAACAAAAGCAGAAACTGAGGGCAGAAAAGGGTCAAACTGAAGTCACAGTTAGTCTCAATATTACAAAAGGGACGTGCTCTTTCTTCACACCTTTTACAGTAAGTGACCGCAAACCGCAATTTTCTAACGGAAAGGGTATTCTGCATCCACTGCTAGCGGTTAGCATATTTGATTGTTTGACCTGTTTCAGAATCCATCTGGAAACGTTGTCCCCGAGCAAAGAGGCCAAGTTACACTTAAAGTTGAGCAAGGCGTCCTATTTGTAGCATCTGGGTATAAGGGAAACCCAAGTTTGGGCTATATTTGCCTCCATACTTACAAAGCAGAGCTCTATCACTGTGGTAATTCGAAATAATTTTGAATGAAATTTGCTATGGCTGCGTCCTTCCTCCGTCGACAAGCATATTATTCGCATTATATGGTTTACTATAAGTTTTGATTTTTTGTCGTACGCAGACCTGTTGAACAAGACGATGGATGCCCCGAGATTTGGAGGGCATTTGAATCGAACCATTTATCCAAGAGAACAAAACAGTTTTGCAAAGCCGTCTTCGTATGAAAACCTAAACTCTGAGTACGTCGACATGGTCGCCGTTGGAATTCATATTGAGCGTCAACCCGAAAAAAATATTAAATCCTTCAAAGTTGCAATTGGGATCAAGGACGGCACACTTGATCATCGCGTCACTTTGCCGAATCGCTCTTGGTTGGATCAAATAATTGACTTCTTTGATGTGACCGACACTCATATTTCTGGTTACACGCCGTCCTCTGTCGTAACGGAACTCCACTTGCACTTGTGGAATTGTTCGATTAACTATTCGTAAGTAAACTAACTACAAAGTTAGGTTCCAATCAAACGTGGTTTGCTTTTAGCGAGCTGCATAATTCAAGTAATTCTTCTTCAATTTCAGGCCGCTGAATTTAGCGCTCAGAAGCATTTTATCTGTCGGAAGTTTCAGTCTTACAAGCAACATCGCGGCTCAAACAAACACAAAAGTGATTCGGTTTATCTCTGAAGATGCCTTCCTCTTCGTGAGCCCAAAGAAAATGTCGACGGACGTACGGAATGACTACGTTTGCGTCATGGACATGGATTTCTTTGACATGAGTCTTCGGAGGAATCTAGGGAGAAATTCCAGCACAGAATCCGCCCCGCGTTTAGAGCTGAGGGCTTCCAACAACGTCCTTCACATTCGTACTTGCAGTGACTCATGCAAGGCCCTCTTCAGCCTCATAACGTACTTGGCCAATGATGGGGACCTCATCGATCCTGTTGACGTCGCAAGTATGTCGGACTCACCTCTCAGGGAGTCTGTGAGTGAGCCAGCACTCATTGCCACAAATGAATTTGAGGACAGGTTCAAGGAGCGGAGATTGTCACAGTCTCAGACTGAGTATGTACATGACTTGGTAGCAGAAGCGATGATAGATAATCCGCCAGCAGATTCGGATGGGTCGGTGGCCGTGAAACCTCAAAAGTCTTCCAAAAAGTATCCAGTTGAAGTGAAGTTTGAGTCACCCCCTTCAGATTGGGAGAAATACCATGAGCCTGTATTAGAAACTCCGGATGGACTCCCAGTTGAAATAAATTTCAGTGACGATGATGATGAAGATTTTTTGATTCTGGAGAATGACTTGGGCGTTGGGATTGTGGTAAGTGGTTTCAGGATTATTCTTGTATCTTAGTTTCAATTTAAGATGTGTTCTGTCTTTAGCCGAAAAGCGGGGAACCAACTGCCCGAGTATTGATCGACGAGCCAATCCGTCTCATTGACAATTACTTCACCATTCCTTCCGTGCGAGCAGATGTGCTCAAACCTCCAAAGCATTATCCAGCCGCTGTGACTCGTTACTGCGTGAACGAAGCCAGTGTAGTGTGGCATGTGTACGGCGGTGAAGATTTTGCCACTATTTGGAGTCCAAAACAGAAAAGCCCCCAAACCCCCAAGAGTCAACCGGAGTCTGAGCCGTAACAAATTTTTTCTCAGTTTCACTTCATCATCAAACTATTGCTGATCGACGTATTCAGCAAATTTTAACTTTGTCTAATCATATTCTTCCAGAAAACGGGCAGCAAGCGATTGGGGGAATGGAGCTGGAACTGGGGTTGTAGACCTGGAGTCCAATTACGACCAAAATGAGCAAGTTGAGATGGGATATGACTGCTTGATGGGCGGGGGAGTGGCGTTTTCGAAAGGTGGAAAGACTTTCGATGTAAGTGAGGGCGATGATTGGGTTGCGTTTAATTCGGACGAATTGCACGAATTACCATCCCGTGAATCATTTGCGCGTTTTCAGGCGGACAGTGCTTGGGACGGTTATGAGAGTCCGAGTAGCCTCAGAAGGAAGCAGAGTTCAGAGAGTCCGAGTAATCGCCGAAGGAAGCAGAGTTCAGAGAGCCGGGCTAATGTTGGTAGTCAAAAAGGAAGAAAGACTGACACTTGTGTTGAGCTTCATCTGAATAAAATCAAATTCCAACATGAAATTTACCCAGAGCACACAGAACAAGCCTCCAGACAAGTCCTAATTATCAAGAACGTAGAAATTCGAGACAGGCTCCAATCTTCGCAATTCAACAAAATGTTGTACTTGTACACCTCAGAGTCAAAGCCTGAACAAAACAATGCGCACATGGTAAGGCAAACATTGCGAGTATACAACAAATCAGTCGCCAGTACAGGACAAATGTATTTGAACTAGACTGTAATAAAATTTGTGCTTTTGTGAAGGTTGTCATCAAAGCTGCGCACATTCGTCCTGACGCTCACCATGCCATTGAAGAGTGTTGCCTAAAAATCTCACTACTTCCAATTCGATTGAACCTAGACCAAGACACTCTGCTCTTTTTGTACAAGTTTTGCACAGACTTGTCGCCCAATGGCGAGGAAGACGAGGATGACTTGTTCCCTAGTCATACTCCATCCATGGAGTCCCTTCCCGTAATGATGATAAATACGGGGGAAGAGACGCAAAACGATCAGGCTAATGAAAATCTTTTGCAATTTGAGGAATCCAACGTAGCTGATGACAATACATCGACGTGCTCAAAAGACCCTTCGATGGACTCCTACAAACCGCCCGGACCAATTTTCTTTAGGTAGGAAGTCACCTTTCGATTTTTGAAAAATTTGCATTTAAATTCTGGTTGGTTTGCAGGGAAGTGATATTTTCTCCCGAAGTACCAATTCGCTTGGACTACCGTGGAAAGAAAGTGGATATGACGCTCGGTCCTCTCGCTGGAATACTAATGGGTCTAGCTCAGCTCCAGAAATTAGAAATCAAATTGACCAGAATTCACCACAGACACGGGTAAATACAATATAATTTGCCTTATTGAATCAATGCTTTCCCCGTCCCTAGACGCTTGTGTTGAATAACTTAACCTAAACCAAATTTTGAACCGATTCAATTTTTTTTTAGAATTTTGGGTGTCGAAAAGCTGTTGACCTTCATTATTACTGAGCTGATGAATGAGATAAAAAAGAATCAAGTGCCGAATGTGATCGGCGGAGTGGGACCAATGGCCAATATTGTACAACTCTGTAAGTAAAATATTTAGTGAATTCAAGTTCAATTGGGAGTGAAAGTGTCACACATTTTTGACTGAATTTCTTTAGTCATGGGAATCCGAGACTTGTTCTGGCTCCCCATTGAACAGTACCAAAAGGACGGCCGCATTGCTAAAGGACTCCAGCGCGGAGCAAATTCATTTTCAACTTCAACAGCTATGGCTGCCCTGGAACTCACCAATAGACTCGTTCTGGCTGTTCAAGTACGCCAAATTTTATGTTACTCTTCGCTCTTGTTTCCCAACTTTGTCAACTCTTTAATTCTTTTGATAATTGAAATGTTCAGGGTGCTGCCGAGCTGACTTACGACATGGTGAGCCCAGGTCCTAGCGTCAAGCAACAAAGGAAAAGATCCTCGTACAAGAGGAAAGGCTACTCACAACCGAGTGATATGCGAGAAGGAGTTACAAACGCTTACTTAGTCATGAAAGAGGTGCGTGAATTTTCAATTTTTTGCGAATATCTCTTTGTCGAGAGTCGAGAGAAAGTAAATTTGACGTTTGACTTGCTTGCAGGGTCTGGGAGATACGGCCAAAGCTTTGGGACGAGTAGCCGTGAAGGAACACGAGCAGAAAGGAATGACGGGAGCAGTTGGAGGAGTGCTTCGAGAAATTCCATCCACTGTAGTTCGTCCCATCATTCTAGTTGCCGAAGCCACTTCCAATGTCCTGGGTGGACTCAGGTCACAGCTCCAACCTGGACTCAAGAAGGAGGCAGAAGAGCAATGGAAAGAATGATTTTCGGCCAAGGATCTAGGAACGAATTGAATGAAATGAGAGGAGCGCAGTGTGGATTTTTGTGAAAGTCGTCATACATTACATGATGAACCATTTTAATTAGACGTTTCAAATTGCTGTGTGTGTGTGTTTTTGATAATAACTAAAATTTAAGTAAAATACGCCCAAGTTCTTTTCGTTTAATTTTAGGATAAGTAAAGCACTGTGTAGATTTTTTAGACTGATTGTGAAGATGATGCATTTGGTTTCGTCAAAAGCTTGTTATTTAGCTCACCCTCTCCAATTTTACGGTTTAAAATAAGAAAGCATGAGAGAAATGTAAAATCGTAACTGCGCGATTCCAACATTGCTAATTCGAATCAAAATTTAAAACTGAATTGCTTTCTATGTAATTGTAATTTAGAGACAATCATTTGTTTCAGACACTCTTTGAGAATGTATTCTTATATGAAACTTATCTTCAGGATTGGAACTCCTTTAAGAAACTGGCTCGTACTTTTGTGATTTTGTGAGTTCAACTACATTTAATTAAGAAATAAAATCGCAAACCTTTCTGCGAATACTATAACTGCAGTTATTCCTTATTTTTGGACTTATCTGTTGTGGGGTTTTGGACTGAATCGGTCATGTCCAGGAGATAATACTTGTCTTACATTGAGATTTATTCTGCACCGCCCTGCATAGTCGTCAACGAAGCTTTCCCAATTACTGCATTTTTCAACTTGCACTGCTGTCGGATTCATATTCGAGTTGCTTGTGTCGGCTGTTTTAAAGCGTTTATGTGGATTGGGCCGGGTCTCAAAAATCTGCCAAGGTCTGCCATCCGTTTTGACAATTTTTGGAACGCCGTGGTACGAAAGTCTACTTTTTCCTGCCATGATGACAACGTCACCACTTTTTAGGTGCAGGGCAACAGGGCGAACCTCCTTCGTTTCACCTCCGATTAAAAATATGGCTGTTTGGCCAAAACTGTAAGCAAAGATATACAAAAATGAAAACAGGTTGTACCAAATGAATTTTTTTTAGAATTTACGATGTTGTATTGCATTTCTGTTCTACCTGATAGAAAAGAGCGGTGCCTTGACATTTTCTTCGGACCGATCCTGATGCCCAGAAAGGGTTGAGTCTAAATTATAGTAATTTACAATGGCAGCCTCCGCCTTGAAACCTCGAAAGTCAAGTACTGTTGCCATGTAGTTCGTCAAGTCGAAGAGATCCTTGGGAAATTCACATTTGTTGTCTTCAGAATAAATCTAGACGAGAAATGAACTCCGTTAGATTAGATTGCAATTTGAAATCACTAACAACGTTAGTAGTGCTGAGGCTAGGGAAGCGTGATTAGTAATTACCTTTGTATCCCAATTGTGGTGATAGCCAAAGGTGACCCATCTTAGTTTCTTGTAAAAGTCTGAGTTTTGTTCTTTTGGCGTCAATGGGGATTTCTTCCTTTTCTCGGAGGAATAATTTCTTTCCAAATTCGAAATGTTCGTTATGTAAGGGGGGTTGACGTAGTCTTTCAGGCAAGTTGAAATCCAGTAGCGTTGTCCTTCTGCCGTGAACGGATTTGATATAAATATCAGACCTGGAGACAACAAAAAATTACGACTTAGATTAGTCGGTGCTAGCTTTCAACATTTATCGAGGTGCTCTAAAACCTATAAGATCTAGTCGTGATCTCTGAAAGCGTACCTTCCGGAAATTTAAGTTTAGAAATCTTCCAAGTCGAGGGTGGCGTGAGACCAAAGAACGGTACTGATAGTTTGGAATCCAGTTCGGTCCCAGGCCCAGGACTTCCTCCGTCTCTGTTATCTTTGACTTGCTCTTGAACGGTTGTAGACCTCGAAGAATTGTTCGCAGCCCCGTCGTTGGCGAGAAGCTTGACAGGTTCGGTTTCAAAGGCGTCTTCAACGAGCAATTGGTCACGGTCACACGATTTGAACCATTTGAAACGAGCTTTGAATTCGTCACAGTTATTTGGAACTGAATCTGGAGCTGAAACACCATTAGCAATAACATTTGTTGGATTGTTGCCTGCTGAGAACCGACGTCCTCCTTCACACAAATCTCTCACTTCCATGCTTTATGTATAACGACAGCTCAGAACAATTAAATAAATTAAATTAAAATCAAATTAATTAAAAAAAAGTCCAAAAAACAACTAAAAATTGTGCTACCACTGCCAGTTCCGCCGAACGCATGTTCTGAAACTTTGAATGTGAAAGATTCAAAAAATAATTCGCTGCCGGGCTGGACGACCACATGCCTAGACTTGAGGCGCGAGTCTCAATATTTGATGGATTTTTTGGGTCAAGGAGTGAAATGATTGCAAATCAAGGCAAAGCGCAAAGGTGGGGAACGGAGAAATGGACTGCGGAGTAGTTTTGATATTTTGAATTTGGATTAGAACTAATTGATTGTATTTTGATTAATTTCGTGTTATTAGTCAAACCTTTGATTTTTTGATTGATTTGAACTGAATTTGAGTGGACGAGCTATAATACTCTGGCATCACAACACAAAAAAGTAAGTATTTATAGGTTTCTAATTGTTGGGTAATTGGGTTGGGTTAAGTCAAAGTTGCTTCAGTTGTGTTTATTCTTCATGCATGACTCACATTATTGTCTTATTGTTGTTTATTAGACTGGATTCTCTGGATGCTTTGCTGTATTCATCAGTTGTCAGTCGTCAGTTTTCAATAGAATTGACAGCATTCAAGAATCGGGAAAGCCACGGACAAAGCAGGACTCGAGAGTTGAAGTCAGTAAAACCCATTCAATACTATTTAAAACCAAATTATTTCATCCAATTATTTTCCAATTTGCTGATTTTTATACATTTGAAATGTTTTCTAGGACTTATTTGCGCAACAGTCATCCCAAACTCGACCACAAAGAATTTTGAAGAAGGAGAGAAATAGAGGAACCAAAGAAATCATGAGAAGTTAACTTGTAAATTATTTAGGCTCAGAGGAAGCGTCCAATTATTAGATTTGTTCAATTCGTTGTCTACCTCATCCAAAACAAGGACGAAACCAAAATTCACAATGAGATTTTCAATAGTCGCAGCCGCCCTCCTTAGTTTCACACTTGGCTTGTCTGTTTTTGTCGCCAAGATCTCCACCCTCATCACAGTCACCTATGACATCCTGAATGAAAGCGCGGAGGGGGAAGAACCACTTCCAAGACGTCAACTCGACACAAATACTATTTTAGGGGATAAATACGAGCGCCTCATGTGGTTTGTCCACGTATCAGACTTGCATTTGAGTATGTTTCACGATCAAGACCGTATCGGCGATTTACGAAGTTTTTGCTCAGAAACGATTCCTGCAATTCAACCCGCGGTTGTTCTTGCTTCCGGTATGTACAATGTTCGCGTACAAGTAGTTGAGCTTAAATTAATAAAGTCAATTTATCTCCTTAGGTGATCTCGCTGATGGTAAAGCCA
Source organism: Hymenaphorura dentifera (assembly GCA_034699705.1). NCBI lineage: Eukaryota > Metazoa > Arthropoda > Collembola > Poduromorpha > Onychiuridae > Hymenaphorura > Hymenaphorura dentifera. The sequence continues at coordinate 2,876 of JAQGCM010001311.1, read as the reverse complement.
GTGATAACATGGGCTCTGACCAGTACATTCAGGAATGGGAGCACTACAAAAGCGTGCTAGACGATTCTAAAGTTTTGGATAAAACGATTTGGTTGGACATTCGCGGCAATCATGGTAAATTTCTGTAATTTGGCACTCGAAACTGCACAAATTTTACCATTCAGCCATTGTCATTTTTATGCACAGATAACTTCAACGTTCCGGGTATCGCCAGTGAGAAGAGTTACTATCATCGGTACTCCGTGCAAGGACAGAAACACTTGCGGTCCTACATGCACACGATCAGTGTTGGAAGTGAAAATTACTCTTTCGTCGCTGTGGACGCTTGTTTGGAGCCTGGCCCTCGGAGACCATTCAATTTTATTGGAAGCATCACTGATGACCAATTTGAGCTTCTGGAACGATTTGAAGTGGAGAGTCGAAGGAGTAATGCTACGATTTGGTTTGGGCATTATCCCACATCCTGCATTATTTCTCCCAAGCAAGGAATCAGACAGTTGATGCGGAGCGGAGTTGCTTACATGTGTGGACACCTTCACACATTGGGTGGCATTGTACCCAAAATGTACACGCTACAACGGTCCGGCGTCCTAGAGCTAGAGCTGGGGGATTGGAAGGACAATCGCATGTAATGTTGAAATATTTGCAGAAGATATTCATCCATTTTTCTTTTTGTTTTTCTGCATATTCTTAATAAGTTTGAAATTTTGCAGATTTCGTGTCGCTGCTTTCGACCATGGATTGTTTTCATTCACCGACGTCCACCACACGACATGGCCAATCATTTTAGTAACGAATCCAAAACATGCTCTCTACGCTATCCAACAGAAAGAACCCATAGAATTGATCAAACATTCAACTCACGTCAGGTGGGTAACATGCTAAATGAGGAATTTCGTGGACAGTTGCTAATCATATGAATGAACATAATTGCAAGTTTCTCGTTCTCCGTAGAATTCTCGCGTTTTCTCCAAACAAGATTGACAAGGTGCGTGTCAGATTTGACAGTCAAGTGGAGTGGCAGGAATGCCACAACGTGAACGGACCTTTGCATGTGGTTAAATGGAATCCGGCTGAGTATTCCATTGGAATTCATTATGTGCATGTAAGAGATTTTGTGCTGGTTACACAGTTACACTGGCAGTTTATGTGGATGCGAAATAAATTAAATTGTGGCGTTGACTAGGTTCAAGCGAGCGATTTGGAAGGGCACACTGCGGAAATCACCCAACCATTTTCCCTTGATGGTAGCACGGTCAGGTTTGACCTGCTTGCCAGAATCGTTCTGATGACGAATGCAAGACAAGTTGTAAGTTTTATCTGAGCGAGCAACTAAACCATTTAAAAAATCTGTTGCAAATTTACATTTGGTGGCCGGTAGCCGAATAGCCTTGACTATGATTAATTTTTATTCTAGTTCCAAATGGCTTTCGCGGTTCTAGTTGTGGTGTCTGTTCTTCCACTAGTTGGACTCCGAGTGCTTCATATTCTAGTCAAACGTAAAGGAAAACACTATTATGCACCCGTCTATCTAATTTTTCACCCGACTAATTCGAAATTCGAACACTTCTGCAGGGCAAGCTGTAGAAAAACCAGTTTTCCCAGAAAAATGGTTTACTAGCAAAATAATAAGAAAGCTATGGGTTGTGGCAACTGTGAACAAATTACTTGTTCCGCTCATCATTTATCCAGTGTACCTTGTCGTCGGTAAGTAATTTGCAAGATTTGCTTTGCCACCGTGGATCATTATAACATTGTCGTTCTAAACTCAACCAACTTTTTTTGTACAGGGCCGTGGTTTATCGGTGAAGTCATCGAAGGTCACATAGGAGTCAGCTTTGCTTGGGGCACCATCGTGAGCGGGAAATTACTCCCAGGCTCCTTCACCTACTTCTACGGCGTTGTTCAACTATTTTGGTTCCACATCCCATTCGTGCTATTCTTGAGTCATTGCGTGGATTGCCGGTTCAAAACAATTCACTCGGACATTTGTTCCACTATCTACTCTTCCCATTCTCGCATTTACAATCAACTCCCGTGTGCCATTCTTCTTCTCCTCCAATCCATTTTCGCATACTTCTTTTGGCAAGCTTACGGAGGCATTGCCTTCATTCTCGGACCGCTCCGGACTTGGTCAGTCATCATGGGCATTTATTTGTGGTATGTTTCGGGGAAACTAGGAAGGAAAGAATTTGCAGAGGCGTACTCCATTTGGCGGAAATCGACCGGCTCTTTGCAAAATGGGCAGAGCTCATCTTCATCACACGAATTGTAGCACAAGCACACTACTGCTGCAAAGCTCAACTCTTCGGTTGCTGGTGCTGAGCTGAGGCAGAAAAGTTCACGACTTGAGGATTAAAGGCAGAAATGTGAAATTAATTTTTTTGACGATGACAAAGGCTTCAAGCTAAGCTACACACACCCTAATAATTACCAATTACCATTAGAAACTAACCACGGCTGCAGCTACCAAACTAACCAAACGCCATGCTGGTAAATGGGCAGGCAAAAATACTGGATACTGCCAAGCCATTTCAGATGTTAGAAAGCTCAGTTTTCTGCTTTTAGTTCTACTCTACCCTTGGATAAGTATTAATATTTGAATTTGAACCTAGTCTTTTAGAGTTGGGCTTGATTTTTGTGACCTTTGTGTTGTTTGTGGCATAAAAATATAAAATTTACTAGATAATTATAATAACTCTGAGATAATTCTTAGTTGGGTTGTCTGTCCCTCAAGATCTCTAAGGCTAAAGTTTGTCTGAATTTTCCTGGTTGCATTTTGCGTGAAGTTTAGGTGCTCACAAGAAATTGACAACCCAACCCAAACGAAAGCGTGTAAGAGTCTGAGGGCTAAATGATGGCCCAAAAGTGCACAA
>JAQGCM010001310.1:0-16067 GCA_034699705.1 Hymenaphorura dentifera | reverse complement strand
TACGATCAACTTGTTTCTGCAAAACGATTCAGGTCAATCCGATGACAGAATCCTATCTTTTTTCAGCCGAGAAGAACTTTTAATTAAGAGTTCGGGTATCGTGTTTTCAGATTTGATTCTTTATTACTGTTTTATACCAAAGACCTCATACAAAGGAATATTTATAGTATTGTCCGTCACTCCCTGGCCTTAGAGTAAACTGATACACCAACGTTTGCTCTCAGTCTTGCTCCAATATTGCGAGCCTCTGTAGCCTGAACTGGCACAAAAATTGACTCCAAAGCTTTGCTGATCAACAGTCTTTGCCAGGAGGCAAAAAAGACGCCGCGAATCCGGTCAAACGCATCACGGTCATATACCGACCTTGCGGTGTTGGTGTGCTCAAACGGTTCTTCGACGCAAACAAATTTCCACTGGTTAGCATCATTCTTTCGTGCTGGGTTGTTCATACAAGATTCGATACTCAGCAGTCCTCCGGTTCGGACAGACACCGCCGTGCTAACATAGCTTGGAAATAAAGCAGAAATAAACGTTACGACTTTCCTCTTTAGATACGATACATTTGGTCCATACGGGCAAAAAGTTCATATCTTACTCAAACTTGACCGCAAAATACTGCAAAAAATTGACCAATAGATCCCCCAACGTCTGTAAATTTGTGCTCTCGACCGGCTCTGGAGGGTTGAAGCAGGGTTCCATCGTTTCATGGTATGGCCAGCTGAATTTGCCAAAGTCCACGAGGTCACTTTCCTTGTCCGTGAAATACTGTTGAATACAAGGCAAAATTGCGGGAGTAACTCCATGCTGGAGAAAGTTAATGACCATGAGGACCAGGGAGTAGCTGGAGAGGCTCATGTTCTTCGCATCATTAATCCCTTGGAAACGAGCCCACATTTTGACTACAAGGACAAGGGGTCGCACTCGCCAGTCCTGCTGAGCGTAGCAATGCATCAAGTGAGTATTTTGGATCCCCACACAATTGTTGCAGTTGAGATCAACTTCAAGATCTCTGAATGAATCACGAAATGTGAGAATCGGGACTTTGGCATAAATGACTTCCGTCTTGTCCAAATAAGGTACTTCATGAAGTAAAGTCCACAGGCTGTGAAGACAGTCCACTGCTTCAGTACGCTGATCCACATCAGTCCTCTGAATCAAAAGACACATGTCGACGTCGGATGTATTCGTTCCAAATCCGGACATTGTCGAGCCCACAACTTGTAAGCCATACGTCGGAAATGCTTGTCTAATTAGATCAAATATGTCTCTCCAAAGCTCCATCTTCTTTCGGAATGATTCAGCTGTCTGCTGATTGGCCACATACTTTTTCCAAATTGCCTGAGAAAGCGGACCCCAGCGACAATCTTCTGGAGCCACCAATTCTGGAGTCACCGTGATGTTCTCAAGGACTTTAAAGGACTCGACCAACTGGTCCGGGTCAACACGTGGTTGACAATTTGGCTGTAAACTCAGTGAACTGTCTGAATTCGAGTTCGCAGAGTTGTTCGAGTTTGTCATTTGTCCGGGTTCCGGTCCATCGCCGTTTCCTCCAAGACTAGCTGGAGATTTCGGCCTTGGGCTAGGGGCTGACGCTGTGGACGTGGACGTAATCAGCGGGTTGCGTGAGTCATCCGAACCGGCCCAACCCGAATGGAATCGCGTCTCTGAATCAATGATGGGTTGGGGAAACCATGTTGTTGGAAATCCTACTTGGGGTGGTGGAATAGCTGTCAAGCTATGTGGTGGTGGCTGAGTCCTCATATCAAATTGGAAATGTTGCGAATGTTGAGTATTCGTCCGAGAGTTCATATTGTACGATACATAATTTTGATTGCCAGGATGCCCAAGTTGGCGATTGTAGTTGTGACTGTTGTAGACTTGGTGGTGCCCAGCAGACTGACCTTCGTGAGCATAATAGTTTTCCGGATAATTATTATTATTGTTGTTCCCATATCCGTTGTTTCGGCCATAGCCACCGTTCCTTGGATTATTCATTTTGTTTTCGCTGATGTTCTTCTGGTCTTTTCCCTCTGGTGATTGTAGCCGGCGGCCGAAGGTTTACTAAGATTTAATTTTTCAATTCAAAATTTTCAATTTTGGAAGTTCAATGTGAAGTCTTGGTGTTGGCCAAGTCAGAGAAATAAAATTGATTGATTGATTACTAAATATTGCTGTAGCCAGTTAAATTCTGAAGCGTCTGCAATTCCACTGGCTGGCTGGCGTGTACCCACTCCACTCCAGAAACAATGTCCAGAAGACTGCAAAACTAAAAAACGAAAACTTGACGTGGCTGGCTTCGTCACAACAACAACAAGGGGCTGAAATTAAAAAAAAATATTTCGCCCTTATTGATTTCGCATGGAAGCAATCGATGCGATGTCATGGCAACAGAATCATGATACGTATTATATTAGCCAAGTTCTGATTCTGGGTGAGAAACATGTAATAAATTTCCAATGAAAGATACATATGCTAATTTTAATTTTGACAGCAGCGCAAAGTTTGTGGAAGGTCAGTTTTGGTTTGATGGAAAAATCTAAAATGACCAAACCCTGCCAGTGCCAGCAAGGAATGAACTTTTTCTAAAGGCGCTGCGTTTGTGTAGTAAGCTTTCCAGTACACATTTTGCATTTGCTTTACTATAAAGTGTACGGACGACGTGTCACAATTTTTTTATACACATGTGTACATGCATCGTCAGCCATTTCATTGTGAGAAATGTGTGAATAAATAAAAGAATGAATAAAAGAATGTGAGAAAGTCTAAACCGTCCGGTTAGAGTAGTAAAAATTTGACGTTGTAGAATATCAGTTATCTGAGGAATCGTCACTTTCGTCACTCCTCACACGAAATGAGTGAACACCGAGCCCGTCAAAAAATGCTGAGCTTTGAGTTCCCACATTTCTTTAGTCCAAAATTCTAATTCCGTTGGCCACTTTGATGCGCTAAGCAAAAATTCATGCTCTGACTTTGACTTTTTCGCCCTGTACATTTTTGCACATTGCTAAAAATGAATTCACAAAACTATTTAGTGCACGAAGTACGCTTGTACGACGACAGTACAACGTTAATTTTAATTTTTTTATTGATGCTTTTGCGCCGCCATCCGAGTCGTTGAGAAATGTAAGCAGTGCCGTGCATGCAGTATGCGAAATAAATTGTGATTGGTCTTCCTTCATCCCAATTTCCAAATTTTCTTTTACTACCACGACTACTCCTTCTACTCGCTAACATTCATCGAGCTACCTCAACAATTAACTACTACATTCTTGATTTTTTATGCTCTTGATTAACTAACATGTACGTACTTTTCTACAAGGTCTTCTGACCTTTGACCTGACCAAGACACCTAATTTCATTACACAACTAGCTAAAACTTGTACGCAATAATTAAACACTTTTTTTTATCTCATTTGATACACACATTTTATACGTAATAGCATCGCTTAATCCTAAAATTTAATTTTTAAACCCATTTACTCCCAGAATGTTTTGGTAAATCTACAGCCTAAAACACTTGAAGACCACAAATGCTGTAACATAATTTTACTCGAAAAAAAGCTTCGCGTTTTTCTTTGGTGTGGAAAATTCGATGAATGTAAACTTAAAACACATGTTAGTTAGTAAAGTCTAGCTAAATTTAATTTCTCCTGGACATGCACGCGCCTCCTCCCAAGAACGATCTCATTGTCATTTGTCACATGTAGCAAGTTAATTTTTTTTAGTTCAATTAACTACTAAGATTTACGTGTAATTTGCTAACTTGAAATTACAATTTACGAACGATTACATTGTTTAGGACGAAATTTAATTTCTTTATCTACATAAGAGCTATTACGGAGTTGAAGCAAAAAAAAACGGAACACTCTGCTTAAAAAAAAATTTTTTTAGGCAAAATGAGAATGAACAGTACCGGAAGTAAAAGCACGACGAGAAGCTTTGGACAGCCGACAACGCTAGAATACAATTCTACATTCCTAAGCACAATTAATTACACTAATTTTAATGAACATGAGATGCGATGCGATACATGATCCAAGCATGAATTACACATCCATTTAATTTTTAACTACTACTGCTAATTTTTTTTTGGATAATTTGGACTTGCTGCAACCAGAGAAGTTAACGAGGAAGCCGTCACAAACCTACAGCTACGTACGTACGCAACGTACGACTACGACCGACTAGAGTGCAGTGTAGCAGTGTGGGTTTTCGTCGGTTCCCATCGTTCAACAAGAACAACCAAAATTCATGCAACTGAACAATAAGAACAACAACAACAATTAGTTTTAGACGACAACAATTAGATTTGAATTTAAAGCACGTGTACGCCACGCGACACACAACAAGAGGACAAGATTTCGCACAGACATAATATGCAAGCATACATACGATGCTTGCTTTTACTACTAATTCGAATTCGATCTCCCAATTTTTTTAAAGCCATTTCCAGCACCAACTATTTGACAGAATATTTAGCGCAGCGTAGCTTAAAATTTCACATTTTGTTGTGGGTTGAGAATTTAATTTTGTAATTGAAATTTAGAGAGCAATGTTAGCTAAGGTGAGAGTAAAATAAAGAATCAAATTGCCATATTTTTATTTTTTTTTGCTTTAAAAGTGAGGTGTGCAGTGTGCAGTGCTGTGCATATTTTTGTGTGCAGTGAAAGTGCAAGTGAAAGTGCAAGTGCAATCTGATATAATTTGTTCTATTGTTAAAATTTTCGTTATTATTGTCAATCCGACAAAATGGTTTGTCCTCACCTGCACAACTGCAAGGAAGGAGTCACCAAATTGAGGTTGAGCGAGTCAATTGTCAATTATTTTTTTTGGAAAGGTCGGATATCATCTAATTAAAGAAGTTTATAGGTAGGTTATAGATCTGGATTTATATAATTTATTAATTGTTTCCAAAAATTGTATTGTCTTGCCTATTCAGAACTGTTTTTTTGACTTGCTGACGTTACGTTATTTTTACGTTAAGCACCACTGCAGTGCTGTCTGCAGTGTAGTATTATAGTCCTGAAATTGCAAATTTTATTATCTTTTGAAAAGCCGCACATTTTTTTTCTCTAAGCATTCTTTTTGTATTGTCAAACAGAATCTGTAATCTTTTCGTTAAGCGTACACATAATTTGATTTTAAGCAGCCAAGAGTTTTGCAAGTTTGCAATTCGTACATTACGACGACGACGATCACACACGCCACGCGTCCATTGCATTAGTTTTTTTTTTGCCTTTGATGCTGCCTGCGAGTCAAAACTCAATTTTCACCGACAAAAATTGAGTTTTCTCTCCAAATGCAATGCAACGCAAGTGCAAGACAACTTTCATGCCCTCGTTGTGTAACTTTTCCTTTCAGCAAACGCAGAGCTTACTACTACGTAACTTACGTTTTAGAATTTCTTATTGTTCACACACATATTTTATAATCCATCCATATTTTTCATATTTTTACGTAGCCCTTTGGCCTTGTCTTACGGATTACAACACCTTATAGAATTACCGTATCGTATCGCACATTGGATTATGACTAGAGGAATCATCATGGTTTTCATTGAACTGAGTCTGTCTAAACTGCCGACGTTTGAAACAGACAAAGTTGAATGAAATTGAATTTGTCTATTAAAATTAGTGTAGAGAGTTGTTCGTCGTTTTCCAACAACGATTGTTGTACATACATACATATTTTCCACAGCCATTTTTTTCCCGAATTCATTGCTCTCACCGATTGCGGCCATTACAATTGGTGAGAGTAGAATTTGCAAAAAAAGACTTCCACAAAAGGACAAAGCGTTTTCTCCACAGGAGGATAAAGTGCCGCATCCATGCATGCATTTGTTTGATAGATAAGCTGCTTGATAAGTAGTCCTTTGTGTGTTGCTTTAAGTTGGTTTTGTGTTGGAAATATTTTGAGGAACGTTAGAGTTCAGCAAAGTGCCGACTGATTGCTGAGCTCTGACTTCAACTCAATTCTTAAATATTCACGCTTAATTAATCCTTAGCACCTCAATTAATTTAAAATGGAAATTGCACAATTCCCTTACACATTGTACATATCATATAATATGACATTAGGATAAAACTTAGGCTAAAAATGGCTCGAGTAGGTGACAACTTTTTGCTCGCACTCAGAGCAGTGAATGAATGCTTCCTTACATAATACATAGTCTTACGATGATTATACATGTATGTATAGCCACAAACCTAGACAAAATGTTGAAATACGTACGTATGTTTTTTTTTAGACTAAACTTAAACATATAAATTTGAACATTTGAAATACATCATGAGACATGACAATAACTAGAATAATTTAACTATATTTTAATTTTTAATTGAATTTGAAGAATAATACTGAAGATTCATGAATGGAAACGGAGCCGTAAGAGACACGGTGTGATGATGAAACAGGGCAGGAACAATTTTCCCTGTCTTTGGGCACGCAGAACAACTTTGCTTAGAATGGGAATGGAGTAGAATACATACATAAAGCAGGGATGAAATTTGGAATTCAAAATGTGTGAATCACATAAAATTCTTCATGGCGAGATGAGACGAACGCGAAATTATTTCAGAGTAGTTGAGTTTGATATTAGAATACGTATAATGAGTTGCAAGTCGATGGAAATGGAGTCGATAATAAATTAATAGTTGTTACTCGGCTGCTGCTGCTGTCCGCTTTTACTTTTGAGATCGGAACAAATCACCAGTCACAGCTGCATTCCTCAGGATTGAAGTCTCCAAACACGTTCAGCTCGTACAGACTCGCAAAGACCATGAAGAATGCGTACCAGATCAACAACATGACGCCATATTTCTTGTCCAATTTCCACCCATTGTAGTGAGTTGCAATGAGGAGGAAGGCAACCGTCGATAAGAGTGAGAGCGTGGAGTAGACGAGACCTTGAGGAGTCAAAGTCACCAGAATTAATCAAAAGTCATCAGCGCGGTCAGCGGTCAAGAACGAGGTCAACCCATGTTCCTAATTTAGCTTACCTTTGCTTCTGACTTTTACAGATTGACCTGGGTAAATAACAGCCGTGTACAGAAACCATGGAAGACCCAAGCAGACCAAGATGTCAAACACGTTGGATCCCACGGCGTTGGAAACAGCCATGTCAGCATATCCTGAGAAAAATCCGGGTAATAGATTTTCAAGTTTGAGCACATGCTGTCATTCTACAACGTCAAGAATGCCACCGACGACTCCTTAGTTTAGTTCCTAATTCATACATACCTTCTTTGACGACGGCAAGAGATGATAGAGCGTCCGGCACACTTACTCCGGCAGCAACAAACGTTAGCCCCATGACTGTGTCTGGAATTCCGGCCGTAAACCCTAAAAATGGAATAAAATAGTGGAATAAAGTCTAAAAACTTTTGTAATTTTGAAGACACGACTCAATTCGACCGGAAGAAATTTCCGTCGCATAGTAAACTTTTCGTATGTTAAAATTTTGAGTACCAAGGACAGTAATCATCCAGACCATGAAGTAAGAGAAAACTGAGATCCAGACCATGGACATTGTGAAGGTGAAGATGTACCAAGTTTTCCAGGTTTCAATCCGACAGTCAGGGACCGTGTAGTAAAAGATATAGACCAAAGGAAGGTTAGCTCTCCACAGGTAAACTCTCCAACCTCCTTCAATGGGTGGGCTAAATTTTGTCAAGATGGTCTCTTTGTTCGGACCAACCAATTTATTTGCTCCTTCAGCCGTTGTTGTTGTCTTTGCCCTCTCCTGTTGTTGAAGTCCACCGTCTCCTCCATCTTGGCCGCCACAAACAAAAAAATCACAACGTTATTTCCTCCAAGGATTCTTGCAAAAAAATTCTTGCGATTGCGAAGACGAGGCGACCAGAAGGCAATTAGCAAAAATGTGGAAGAGAATCCTTATCAACCAACTCACCGTCAAACTCAAATGATTCATTGCCTTTCCAAGCCCCCGAATGATTTGTGCCAACCAAAGTCCCGTCAGGATTTCTTTGAGTTGCAGAGTCGTCGACTGGAGCAGCCTTGTAAGTGACGAGGTGTGATTTCTCATCTTGAGGTTGTTGTTGAGTTGAGTCGATGATCGGGTTGGCGTGGACGGGTAAATTTACCGGAAGTGTGTGTGCCCAAGCTTCCAGAATTTCATTTATGTACATTACGTAGCAGTAGACGACGTAGAGCAGGAGCAAAATGACAGACTCCCACCTGTGATGATGTAACATGGAACAATTGATAGAATATCTTCAGATTTGTTTGTAAGTCACTGAAGTGAAGCGAAAGTAAAATGAACCCACCATGTAATAGTTTCATCATAAATCGTCCCAAGTAGTGCCAGTATGCTCACCATGTAGAAAAAACAGTCCCGAACCAACGGCCACCAATTCAAATACATGGGTACGGGTGTCAGAAGTCCGCACAGACTAATTACAAACATGATGTTGAAAACGGCAGAGCCAATCACACCGCTAACGCCAATGTCATCCTGTACAAAAATAAAAATCAAACTGTTACTTTTTTAACATCCGGATTAGCCTATTTCGCAAGAGTTCCTCCATTAGCCTTCAGTGGTTTAATAATTGCATTAGAATTTTCCCTCATGATTGGCCACAATTGACTCTGGGGTGCATGTTAAATTTAATTTCCAAACCCGCATTTGGCATTTAGAAATTCCCACTAGAAACTTAGAGATATGTATGCAGCATTCTGCAATGTATGCAAGCAAAGCAACTTTGTTTTGTTTTCGTTTCTATCCCAAGAGATCTGACTGAACTGAACTTTGCAAATGGATAATATACCCCCCCCCCCAAAGACTCCGGTTTTGTGGTTTTAATCCCTTGCTGCTAAATTGTGACCTAGACTGATCCCGACCCCAGACTACTGACTACTCTTTTGTGCAAATTAACCAAAAACGCAAGCAAGTAGTTTCCTCTGCCACTTCTGATTCTCAGTTCAAATTTGTGGCTTGTCGTGAACTTTTTTGACCTCTGCATTCCGTTGCCCATTTTGTGAGCTGACTACTTTTGTATTCGGTTTCATTTTTCTGCTCAAACTGAACTGGAATATTTCCAGGGTTGGCCTGGCCTGGACGGCGGGATCCGGGTCGGATCGACTAAAAGGATCGTTGCGTTAGGATTATGCCGTTGCCGGGATGAGCCATGGTCATGACTATGAATAATAATGAACAAAATTCACGATTCTAGAAACATATTTGATATCCGGAAGTAGAGTCGAGAGAGAGAGAGAGGAAAACATTATTAAACATTGCCTTAGGATTCTAACTCTCTCTGAATTTCCGTTCGAATAGTAAAGTTGACTATCGTTTCGGATTTGGTTCCTCTCCTACTCCTACCTTCTCCGTGAAACAAATTCATTGCTTGGGAGACATAAACTGACTGGCGAGAGTTGGATGAAGGGAAACTACATAGTGTGAGTGTGGCCTTAGTGCAGTGGAGAGAGGAAGCCTTTTAATAATGTCTTTATTGATCCGACAATTGTTTTACTTCAGTTTCTCATCGTTCAACCTCGTGGAGTTAGTGCTTCCTAGCCTAGCTCTAGCCCTGGCACTCTACCACTATGTATGTACGTAGTCGAAAGTCAAAGTCGAAACCGTAACCTGCTATTGCTATTGGCAAAAGCTCATTTCATTCTCCAGTTTCAAAATCTCTTTCCTTTTTCTGTCACTTCACCCATCGAGCTCTTTCAGCCAGTTCTCCAGCTCCAGCTCCAGAACTGAACTAGCACTCGTCGTCACCTACCTCTTTCGAACGAACGAACGTATGTCGAAATGAACTTTTCAGTGTGTTTTCCAAAGAGTTGCTCTCGTCTCCTCTACATTGTACCTACTCCATCACGCTCCAGTTCCAGTTTAAAATCACACTCGATCTCTCTCCTTTCCTCCAGCAAAGCAGAGCTAAGCTAAGCTAGGCCTAAACTTTAGTGCACACGAAAGCAAAAATAAAGAATTCAATCCCTCTGCTAACTCTACACTCAACTACCTTTGGAAGGATCAAAATCTTCAGTGGAATCGGGAAGCTATTGACCCACCTTTCGCAAAAGGCACTGGCACTGACTGACTTTGCAATTAAAAATCAAGTGCTTCCAATTTGCAATTTATACCTGCAATTAGTGCCCTTGCTCTTGAAATATTAAAATCTAACTTAAATACCACTTTCGCATTGGCGCATTTCGCTAGAATTAAGTAGAGCACACGTTCAAAACACAATTTCCTAACCCGGGCAATGAAAACCCCAATCAAAGATGTTGCCAATTCGGGAGCTGAAGATCCAGCCGCCATGAATGTGGCTCCTGCAACGTCTGGCGATATTTTGAGAACTAGTCAAATCAGAAAAGAGTCACGAATTACATTCTGAGAATTGATCAATCAAGAATGAGCAATAAAACAGGCCCGAATTCAATGTTAGCAACAAAAAGAATAAAAAAAAATTGGAAATGTAAACGAACCAGCACAAATGATGTCTAGAGACGGAACGAAAAACTCATCACAAATGATTGCCAGGGCTAGAAACGTGTAAGCCGTCGCGACAGCATACATAAGAAATCCACCGTAAACACGAACAGATTGTGACATCCATGGTCTGAAAAATTGTTTGATGGCAGGCTCAACACAAGTTGCGTCTAAGGAAAAAAAAAGTACAAAAGACAAAGTGATAAAATCACGGAGTTTAATTAGTTAAAATCTGGCAGAAATACTAAATAAGTGATCAATTTCGCACAGCACAATTAGTAATATCCTTTTCTTAGGGAAGAATCGCCAAAAAAAAATTGGTCGTGGGTGCCCAACAAAGAATTCCAAACTTGAGAATAGAGTTTCAGAATAATCAACAAAAGGGATAAATTTTTGGAGCTGACAAGTGCAGATTACAGATTACAGATGCAAAAGGAAAGCTGCAGACTGCATTTTATTGTGCAGATCTATGCTTTCAGTCAAGCTCAAGTTCCACTTTTGACACCCACGCGTACACTTATATGTATAAATTTAGACATGTAAAAAGTTGGGACGGAGAAGTAGCTAGCTTACTTTTCGATTTTTTCGGTTTCGATATGGTAGCAGTAGCATTTAGCCGGTTGCCCGGTAACTTGGTGGATGTCGACGTGAAGTCTGTTGGCGTTGTTCTGGCCGTCGCCGCTGTCGTCTTAGGTTTTTCCAAATCAGAGAGAATATCTTCTTCATTGCCAGTTCCATGATTTTGATTGTGTCCAGTGTTCGGAGTTGGAGCCTTGAGGTGAACTTGAACTTTTCCATTGTCAGCCGCTTCAACAATTCCTCCAGTCCCGGTCGTCGCCAGTCGAAGTCCAAAACATAAACTAATGATAATGATGCATGGGAGCCGAGATCTTTTCTTTCTTCTCCCTGCTGATTTTTCCTCCATCTTTTCGCGATAGCACAACAATGGATAAATGGATTGTCAGTTGTCAGCGATGACACGACGACACGAGGCAGCAGCGATGAAAAGATTCATTTCAAAAGAGCCGTCAGAAGAAGAAGAGTTTCGAACAGCAGGAAGACCAGCACATAAAAAAGACATGGAAAAATATATAAATTAGATCAAGAATTTCTTTGACTCACCACAGAACAGAACAGACTTTTGACTCTGGAATATTGCGTAATTACAATTAATTATGAACCGTGGACAAAAGGAGACAGGCAGAATTTTTAGTCAATAGCGGCACCGACAACACCGGTAGTCCATCCCGAGTCGAACCCGTTAGACCCAAAAGTGGGAAAAAACTAAAACCGCACAGCGTAATTATTTATTGCTATTGAGATCTAATTGTAATGTAGTCATCGTGCATTGTGCATGAGTCATGTGTGTGGTTGCCTGGCAAATTGCTTCTGTTAGAAATTTGCATTTTGCATTAGCATTAAATATTCATGACTATTGCTGCTGTGCTGATCGGCAAAGCAGTAGGAGGTTAGTATTTGAGCTCCAGTTCTTGTTTTATTTTTAACAACAACCACTACGGGAAGTGGCTTTCTGCAGTAAATAACAAAAGCCAAATTTCGGGGAATGCAATGCGGGTAGAATACCCGGACTATTGAAATGAATAAAAAGAATCAGATTAGGACTTGACAGCTGTTCTACCTCTACGAGTACGTAACAAAAGGCCCTCGTCGTGAGATCCTAAAAATTGTAGCCTAAACTGCAACAAATTTGCAAAGTCCGACAGGTGTAGTGTACGTAATCATTACTAAAATAGTCAATCACCTTGGACCTGGACTTGCACATGCACAATACCACAGGTAGGCAGGGCGAGAGGGCCAGTCAGTCAGCAATCAATTTGAAATCAAAATCACTGCTGGAAAATTCCAATTTACTGAAGAAATCTCACAAAAGGTCCGAATTCGGGGTCAAGATCAAACTGAAAACCGAAGACTGGTACACAAGAGGAAGAAGAAACCGGAGAAAAGAAAAACTGTTGACTGCATGTCTGTCGGGGTCGGGCGGTCTGGTAAAATAAAACTAAGAGAAGAAAATGAGACGCAAATTCATTGGGTTCCCGCATAAAATAACAATTTCAAGGATGAATCGAACTCCAAATCGACGCCCAGCAAAATCCCTGACGGGGTCGCCAATCATCCATTTTCTTTTCAAATTCTAATTCTAAACTCCAAAGTCAAAACTCGAAACTACTCGAATCGAAACTACTATTATTTTTCTGCTTTGGATTTTTTGTAAACTTTATCAGTTGGTTTATTTGTAGTCTTGAAAAGGAGCATTTTTAATAGGGATAGAGATTGAGAGCACAAGCTAGAAAATATTTTGCATTTGCCACTAAACATACTTAGCGGATATTTAGCGCCGGGTAGGGGACTTCACTGCGACTCCTACCCGATTGGGAAAAGTGCATTTTATTTGCCAATTTTCGGAAGAACTTGTAAACCTCCCGAACTGCAATTTTTGGAAGAATATTTGAACATTCCAAATTGCAATTTTTGCAAGAGTTTTTATAACCTTCCTAACTGCTTGATTTGGAATAATTTTTTGAACCGTCCAAAGTGCAATTTTAAGAATAATTTTCTAACATTTTAAAGTGCAATTTTTAGCAGAAGTTTTCGAATCTCCTAAAATTCCAATCTTTTGTAGGTTACTGTTGCATGTTGGTGCCAAATCGAGAATGACGATTATCACTTTTGATATTTCTGTGACTGTGCCTGTGACTACTAATATCACATGCATTTTAATGGCTGGAAAGGACGAAATACATAGCCGAACTCACCTGCTCAACCCGGAGCAACTTACCAAGGCATAATATAGCCAACGAAAAGACAATAAAAACAAACCTCACTTTACTAAGGTTCTCTTACGATATTTCTCAGGCGAGTCGAGCCAGTCAGTCAGTCTTCTCACTCCCAGCTTTATTTACTATTATAATTTAATTTACATTGTAATTGTAATTGTCTAACTTTAATTTTTTTTAGCAGACCGAGCGAGCAGAGCAATGATGATTGAAGGGTAAATTGCATGTACAACGTATTCGACCTCGATTTAATTAGCCCAGCTCGAATAATTTGCACTTGCAAAACCCTTGTAAGTGTCATATTACTATATAAGTACAATTCGCAAAATCACAAAACTCCGTCAGCTAACCTGGCAAAACTATTTGCAAAAATTTGTGCAGATGTACACAAAAAATGACACTTCTTTGACAACTTGGATGAAACTGAACTCACTCGCTCAGAGAAATGCAATTGTTGCAAATGACGACGGACAACGTGTTTGCGGTTGAAGGGTTCGAAACTAAATGTCCGGAAATGTCACTCGAGCCAAGTTTTTTCTGGATTTGCTAACCACACGGTCGGTCAACTGAAGACTGACAGGAAATCTGCCCAAGTATCGAATAGATGAAGGAATTGAAGGAGTCAGTCGAAGGAGGATGAGGATGAGATGCTGATGTGATGATGATGATGTCGAAAATACATAAAATAAAATAAAATCAACGGACGACTGACTGTCGCAGGTCGGCTCATCTCATCATCCAGCATCTCCCACAAAGTTCTTGCGCCGCTGTGCAGTGCGAGTCCGTAGAGTACAAGTAGCACTTTTACTTGTCCAACATATGTCATGTCATATCAAAAGCACTCTTGTGTCACACACTCACATACACCGATCCGGGAAGGATCCGGGTAACTTGCAAAAATCATCTTCTCTACGCTAGCGGTAGGGAAGGTCGGTGAATGCGGGGAAGACAGGTACTCAGCCACTCTGCCACTCTGCCTGCGACGACGAAACCAGAGCAGAGTAGTAGTATCGACACTGTCCTCGAAATTATAAGTTCTTATTTTATGTGTCGTACTGGCTACTCGTAGTCAGGACAGGACAGGTTGTCTTCAACTAACCCGACGACGACCCTTGCAAGTCCGAAAAAATTGGAACACTTTCATTTCCAATTAAGGTCAGTCATCATGCATTTTTCATGATTTTTTCTTAACACAAAGAATGACAACAAAGGACACGCGACGACGACGACGACTACTTCACACTTGAACTTAGTCGCACTTTGTTCCTTTAGTAGTTAGAGGCAATTTCGGTCAACTCCCTAACCAACCTCATCGTAAGTCACCCAAATACAAGGTATTAAGATAACATGCTGCTAGAGCTAGAGAACCTTGCGAATTTTTTCTTTTTGCCATTTTGGCCAGAGGTAATTTTCACACTGCTGCTCCTGCTGGCTGGGCTTGAACCTGCCAAGGTCTCATTCTCATTTCGTTTCCGCAGTTTCAAACCTTATAGTCTTGCCTTGAGAGAAGATACGTCAAAAAAAACCGCAAATGGCAAACTTGCAAAAACATGCATAAGCAGAAATTATGATAATAAACTTGACTGAAATTGATGTCGATATTTTTTACATTGTGTTAATTTGCGCATAGATACATGTATATAGCCTGGCAATTTTTGCTGTAAGTGTCGCTTATCACTTGTAAGTTGTCACGGAACGGAGGTTAAATTTTTATCAGGAACAAACCAACCGAAGACCGCAAGACCGCAACCCGCAGCCAGCCAGTTGCATGCAGTTGGTCTAATAAAGAAAAAAAGAAAGGTTCCGCTCGGAGTTAGACTTGTAGCTGGAGCTGGAGCTCGACTCAACTTGGACTTTTAGCTTTTTCCTGATTTTTTCCTGATTCAGGTTTTGAAAGGATTTTGACAGAAGTACTTTGTTCTTGTTCACCTGGTCAATTTCTATTTCATTTTTTAGCTAGAATTTGAGAATGAGCCAAGAAAAGAAGCTCAAACTTTCGCAGCGGCAATACTTTATGAAGAAAAATGTGCGGTTTTGGAAATATCGTTTTCAATTGAAGAATGGGGCCAAATAATTAAGTGGATTTGTTTAACGAGGAGTATTGCTTTTTAATCGTTGGTGAAACTATTTCGCTATTTTCGCTGTAAACTACAATAAAATACGCTGTGAAAAATTGGGTACTACTCGTGCAGCTTCCAGCTTCGTAGCTTCGTCATTGTCAATTCATTCCCAAGATTTTTTAGGTCTATTTTGAGTGTTTTCTACTGAAACGTGAGAGTATTTTCAGTGCCAAGATAATGAGAAATTGCTATTCTTAAAGAACGACAATTCCAAGTGTGAGTCAGCTACAGAGACTCGACTCAAATAATCTAATTCAGTATTCAAGTTATCATAATTAACAATCATTCGATTTTAATTGTCTCCCAACCACACTCACCACATCCACAGTCAATTCGTTCGTTCATTGAATTGAAATGAAACAAAACTAATTGTAGAACCTCGACCTGTGACCTCAACCTCAGCCCCAACCCTGTACTGCCACGCACAAAGTTTAGCAAAGGCCCTTTCCCGAATTCCCTTGAAGGAAAACATTTGATGAAGCCGCCGTGGAAATTAAAGTGTAATTACTAAAGAATAATTAAATTCTTTGTGGAGCGAGCTGCTACTGCTTTGGTTATTGCATGCACGAAGTGCGATGCTATACAGTCTTCCAGTCTGTCTGTGACCACTCTAGCGGTTGCAATGTTTGACCAATTCACTTGACAAATTGCATGGGTCATCAACGGGCCCCAGTTCTTCATGGGAATTCGGGTCAT
>JAQGCM010001309.1:0-16078 GCA_034699705.1 Hymenaphorura dentifera | reverse complement strand
TCTACGCTTTCTTTTGCATTGTATTTGTTTTTGCTGCAGTTGCTCTAATTATCTTGGGTCGAATACTTAATTGGACTGTTATTTTATTCGGGATTTGGATCCTTGCATCACTTTTCAATACTTACAGACTCAACCTAGCTATATTGACTAAAACTGTCTCAGCTTCTCGAAAATTTCCAGAATCGCTTGGAAGATGTGTTCCTTCAAATAGAATAGATAAGCGCTACATACAAACTTACCGTCCTTTACACTATCACATTGGTATATTTGGTGAAGTTGGCAGTGAAACATTTTTGAACTATGTTAATGAAGGGATCGTGAATGGGATAATTAATTTACTTGTGCTCTACACTACTTAAGATAATGCACGTTGGCGTAGTCAGCGAAACTATTTCCGCACTATATTTTTTGTGAATCAATAGCAATACAACTAAACAAGAAAATTTATTAACTTATGTAATGTTCATAAGCAAAGTTGTGATCACAATTAAAGAACGCTTTCACAATCGTGTCTAAATTTTGCTAGTTTGATTCTATTTGAAAGGTTTGATTTATGCGAGCCATCTATTTTTTGATCATTCTTGAGTCAGTCCAGCAGTAAAGGAAAGTTTTGGTGTAGTTTACTTCCGTGGAACTAAAATTGCTTTGAATGGGCGAGGGGCCACGGTGAATCCTGGAAGTGGAATTCTTGATGGTTCTGGCGTTCCAGGAACTGGTTTCAGAGTGAATCTCTGCATCATGGCCGCGAAGAACAGAAAATAATTCATGCGTGCCAATGATTCCCCAGGACATGCTCTTTTTCCTATTTTCGTAAAACACAAGAATACATATTAGACCAAGCCCAGTCCTTGGAAACCTTCTT
Organism: Hymenaphorura dentifera; assembly: GCA_034699705.1. Lineage (NCBI taxonomy): Eukaryota > Metazoa > Arthropoda > Collembola > Poduromorpha > Onychiuridae > Hymenaphorura > Hymenaphorura dentifera. The sequence goes on along the minus strand of JAQGCM010001309.1, from coordinate 15,216 downwards.
CGAATTCTCCGACCGTTCGTGCTTACCAATTCCAAATGGAATGAGACGCTCGTTCTTGAGATATTTCCCATCCGGGCCAATAAATCTTTCGGGTCTGAAAATTTCTGGATCACCCCAGTACGCTTGGTCCATATGGATCGAATGAAGGTTCACCATCACCAACGTGTTCTGATATAAAAGCAAAAGTCATTTAACACACAAAAATGGTAGAAAATCCAGCAGAAAATGACAGAAGGTCGAATCCAGAACATCACGATACCTTTGGAATCGAGTAGCCACAGAGTTTGGTATCCTCTAGAGCCGAGTGCGGGACAGTAAGCGGGGCGATACTTGAGATACGGAATAGCTCACTCAGCACTGCTTCGGTGTAAGGCAACCTGAGGTTTATTAAAGTAAGATTTAGACTACGGTACTAATGACGAATTGGATTTGTTGCAAAACGCAATATAGTTTGTACGCGTAGAACACAAGGCATCGTCCAGACTAAGCAAACCGCTTTCTTTGATTCAGTGACATTCTACAATTTCAAGGTGAAAATACCCTATTTGTATGTTTTTGGTGACTCACTGGGCACGATCATCCAAAGAAGGAAGTCTAGCCTTCCCAGCCACAGACTCAATTTCGTCTTGAACTTTAGCTTGAATTTTTGGATAGAGAAGCATGTAGAGCATCCCAAATGCAACTGAATTACTCGTCGACTCTGCCCCAGCTGCGAACAAGTCTGCACAAACACCTACTAGCTGTTGCTCTAGAGTTGTCGAATGAAAATTGTCAAAATGGTGAGCTGAGTAATTATTTTGATGGGACACTATTCGGACTTACCATTGAATGAAGTGTCGGTCGACCCAGATTCTTCTAAGGCTTTCAACTCTGCCAAATATTCGCCAATGAAATCGTGAGACATGTCGGAAACGATTCCAGATTTCACAGCTGCCTTGTGATGCTGGACTGATTTCTGGGAATCACGAGCAATCATAAACTTGAATTAGTTTTGGATAATTTTCTTTTACAAATTCTGGAACCCAATCAACCTTCAGCAGAGCCCGGATATCAACTGTCCCGTCCAGAAATTCCTTGAAAACTCGACTAAAATATGGAAGATGACGGAGCCAAGTGTAATCGATAACAACGTTGAAGGTAGGGTCTTGTCTGAAGGATTTGAATATTTTTGCAAGCATTTCTTTGAATTCAGCGTCGTCATGTTTGAAACGTTTGCCAGAAACGACGTACCAAAGTACGTTTATGATTGAAACGCCAAAAATATTTTCAACGGAAATGCCTTGAGACGGATCCGACGCTTCAATATTTTTCATGACGACTTGAATACATTCTGTGATTTCTTCATGGATAAGTCCTTCGAGACTACTTTTTCCAAAACCAAGGTCACGGAGATGACGCAGAGCGAAACGCCTTTGTTCTTTCCAACTGGCCATGTCATCATTTAACAAAATTCCTGGAAATGGTACTTTACAACTTTACAAGTTCTAAATTTTGTACAATCATTTAGCCAAGTACGGAAAGAGCGGAGTCCAAATTTCGCGCATATCTTACTCGAAATCCTCCTTTAGTGCTAACCTTTTTGAATATCCTTGTCCACAATCTGCAGAACTTCATCGAAACTGCTTCCACGCCCATTAAATTCATCCTTCATCAAAAGTTCTTTGATTGTCTCGTAACCGTTTACGATGATTGACAAAGTTTTTCCACCCAAATACATCCCAGTCACTGGACCATAAATGTCTCCAAGTTTCATGAGAGCAACACCAGTCACTTCATCTAGTTTCTTCAAAGTCAAGGCTCCACCTACGACAGGATAGTTGGGAGGACCTAAAACGAAAATAACCCACACAAAAAGTTGCAATTCCACATGCACCCTTGAATCTACAAATTGCAATACTTTGAAGAAATTTGCAGCTATAATACTTACCTGGTGGAAAATTGTCTGGGACTTTGGGCATGATCCATTTGTACAGAAAAAATAACGCAATGCCCACGAGGATTATTTCACTTAACATTCTAGATCAGTGTTTACCGAACAATTGAAATATTTGTGCACGTTTTCCGTTAAAAAAATTCGCAAAATTCAAAGGCAGAGAGAGAGCTAGGAGGCCAGGAGCGAAGAGCAAACCAATTTTATGACTGAGCCCGAGCTGCGACTTACAGCTTTTCACAATGCATTATTTAGTTTGAAACAAAAGTGGAAAGCTCAAGTGTTTTTGTCACCTTTGTATTATACGATTTCGGCATAACTAGTTGTGCAAATAAAACACTTGACTTGAGTTGTTGATGAACGAGGTGTTTTGGCTGCTTGGCGACAACAAGCAAGCTAACCTTGGATTTTTTTACAACATTGTCATGCAAGTGAAACGTGCCTGCTCTTGAATTCAAATAATCAGGTGGGCAATGGGATTGCGATTACGATGTGGGTGCAGCATATCACCACTGCCAAGCACTGATTGCTGTTTGACGATGAGTGAGTTGCTATGCTACTATACTGCTGTGGTACTTTTTGCGAGTGATAGCAAAAAAGTACAAAGAGTTCAAGCTCAAAGTCGTCAATGCTCTGTGCAGTGTCTATGCATGTTATTTCTGCAAACAAGATCGTGGGATTAAAAACTTTGTCAAGTGCTATGCATGTTAATTCAAATCGAATTCAGCGCTGTCAATCTTATTCCAATTATGATTTCGACAGGAAACTTGGACATTCGATGAATTCTATCCAAACAGAAGACTTTATACCCGAGCAGCAAAGTTATCCAGTTTCTTCGCCCAAAGGAAGGGAATCTCAATCTCAACCTATGAGAATTCTGTGCAGAGCGCTCAATTCTTCAGGATTATTTGGTAGAATCCAAAGTGAAATGTTATCGGAGTACAGTATTACATTCAAATTTGGGGTTCGGCGGGATTAATGCAAAAGTAATCTCACAGCTTAATTGCAGTACTGTAGCCAGGGGTCGTCCTAGCCCTCTGCACGACAACCAATACCAATATGGAATTTTAGCAAAGTTTTATTTTAGTCATTCGCTGCACGTGCCCCAAGTTACAATTTGATCGCAACCCTTGTTGTTGCTTTTATTTGTGACCACAGAAGTTCGTTCTCAAAGGTGAGTAAACTCCAAGTAGTGTTAGGTTTAATTTCCGGAATTTCCTGATACCGCATCGTGAGTAGCTGTGCCAAAAACAAGAGCCAATTTCCTGAGAAATTATCACGAAATCACTCACATTATGATTACGCAACAATCATTCAAAACTGTAGTCTTCAAAAGAAGGCTACCGTACCGTGCTCCACGCTAGATAGAGTTCAGCGTTCAATATAAAATTTATTCTACACGTAAATGTCATAGTTTTTAAACTAAATTAGACTACAAACCTCAAAATTAGACACCTTAAGTAATAATGAAAAAAAAATCTAAAAATTCGAAAACAAATTCAAGTGTTAGGTTTTCGTGTATTTGGGCAAAGAACAAGCGAGTAGAGATTAAATAAATTCTGCAGAAACGTGATGAAGGAATTACATTTTTACGTAGAGCTCACGGATTCACGTTTGCATTCTAATATACAGATTATCTTGAGTATTAACATTAACTTTACATATCAGTTTTAGTATTTGTTTATCTAATAACTGTACAACAAGACCATTGACCTCAAATATTAGGACAACCTACTCTATCATGTATTGACAATTACTACTTTTTCATCCTGCCAAAATGAAGTCTATGGTATTTTTGAGTACAATGTCATACGCAATGGCGACAAAGGTATCTTTTGTGATTCTAACCAATACTCCGGCATGAATGTAGAGCGGAGCACAGGAAGCCAGGAACCGTTTGTTAAATTTTCCTCCACTTCGAAACGATGACAAATAGACCAAAGAACCGCTCGTCACGGAGGATGACTGGTCAATTGCCAGTTTGACTGTTATCAGGGCAATGGCTCCACAGAGCGGGTACATTGGGTTAAATTCTCCAGCACTCATGAATTTGATCGTGCAGAAGAGTGAGGCAATTAGGACGGCGGACACGATGGAAAGTCCGCTCAGAACCCAGAAACTCAGAGATTGAACCATGAATATGTTGAGGACCTGATGTGCTCGATATATATTGCATCTTGTTTCTGAATGGTGGCTTGAAAATTTGAATAGTCATGCAATTGTATAATTATGCCAAAAACACACGAATCAAATGCAATGCCCGAAAATTTTCGAAAGTTCGGAATTGAAGTCCATTACATGGTTCTACTTACGACGAATCATCTTCCAATTCATGATTTAACCACAGACTGGTCGCATTTGTGTATATGAGAGATATGTAGATATACAAAAAGAGATGAGTGTTACCCACTGCCACAGTCCAGGTCAGGGCCAAGAGAATGCAAACGTAGGCGACGGTATTTTCGCTATAGAGTGTACGGAATGGCGGCACTCCTACCCGAATGACGAAGTCCATGAATGGTAGATGAATTCCGAGTAGGAACATGTTCCAGCAGTTGAATACAAGTAGAAGCAATTCAAGTCCATCCTTTGAAGTTTTGTCTTTTCTGTTTGCTGTAGTTTGCGCAAAAAAATGCAAAAGCTGCTTTAATTGAACGATTTGTTCAATAAGCGTCACTTACCGAGCTTTGAATTTGAACGCAAAAGAGCATTCATCATTGTGGTGAGTTGTACGTATCGGTGGCACAAGTGGAGATTACAAATTATGACCAAGAAGTGCATTGAGATGGGGAACAGGGTTCTCATGATTCCAATGATTGTTAGGTCGTCTTTCAAACCGTCTCTTGAATACAATGATACCAACACAAACTGTGGAATCAAATTTAGGGTTGTAATATATTTTGATACTTTATCTGATTCCTCGAAAGAATTTTTGGTGTTGTTCCATCTGATTGGAATAAACCTGAGAGAAGAAAAGAATTTAATGAACCAGCAAAACCGATCTAACGATTTTTGAGAAATCATTGCAAAAGTTGCAGATCTGCCAATATTGGGTCTGAGTTTTTCGAGTCCTTCCCCAGAACTGACTGACCTTAACAACTTTCTTTCACCTTCAAAGCCAGGTTTTGATCCAGTTACCTTGGAAAATACATTGAATTTTGCAATATTCTAAATTCGAAGTGATGTTTCGCTTGAACGTACATTAGCTTAATTATACCCGGAAGAGTTTTGACCTACTTTGACATTTTCTTGGACCCCATCTGGATGGATTGAGTTTTTTTGTGCTGGCGGAAGTCAATGGAGCTGTCTTTCAGTAATAAAACTACATTTCCACCACGGAAGTCAAAGTCAAAGTATGGAACTTGTTTCTGTTTAAGTATTTAAGATTTTACCATCACTTGCTTTTGTTTTAAACTTAGTTTAATTTCAATCTTCAACTATCCCGTAGTATAGCAGAATAATAAAGTACTTCCTTGAAACATCGAGGACTAATAGCTCGAGGGAAGGATAACATCTGTAGTTCATAAAGGTTTGCCTTAATCGGAAGAATTTTCATGAACATTTTTCTGAACTAGTCTATTTCGAACTAAAATGCGACTTGTATGTTTGTATGTATTTAAGAGGAAGTCTAGGAAGGAGGATAAGGTACCCACACGCCGCCCAGACTAGATGACGAGGCAACGTTCTGCCCATTGCATACTAGCTCTTTCACCGCATACATATTATATGCATCTTTTCCTACTGGCTATCTATGACACTTGGTTTCTGACCCAGACCGCATCGACTGTTTAAGTTATCTTGTCAGTGGGTTCACATTATTCCTGATGATAGGAAGGGGATAGGTTTTTGGAAAGGAGGTTTGCTCTTAGCAATTCACAAATTGCATATGGGATGCGAATGCATGCACTCTTACGAATTCACATGGTGGCCGGGTTAGAGGATATCCAGCCATTCGTGCTTATAACCCCACCGAGATGGGCTCGACTGTAGCGCAATGCACAGCAAATGCAGCTGTGAGTTAGCATAAAACTTTACATTGGGGGTCATTAGGATTCGAACCTAATGTCATGCTGTGAATGATTAAAGATAGAAACTATAACCACTCGACCAGCTACACCCCCCTAAAAATCCCACTTGCTAGTGGCACATAATTTCACTCAGTTTTTCGTTGCGATTGCACGCGCTTTGTCTTGCAAATACCAACACGACAATGATGAAGTAGCATTACGAAAACTGATATATGGCGAGTTGCCGTAGCTAAACTCTCCTTGTAAGAAATGTTGCCTTTAGCGGTCATGGACAAGTTCGTGAGGTTTGTAAATAAATAAGCATGGATTCTGGTTTGAACATTTGGCATTTGTTTGACATTTGAAATGAATATTTTTCCACCCGGAAATGAAGAAAGTAATGTAAAGCAATAATGCTGATTGCAAAAAATTGTAGAATTATAACGGCTATTCTTTTTAGGATTTGAATCGGTCAATTGGTCAAAGCTGCTAAGCAAATGCTGTCAATACTGTCAACGCTTTCAAATTCCAATCTAGAGTTTTAACCTTCTTTCAGAATTAGCGAGATGGTAACCGAATACTTTTATTGCAAAAGCGATATATTTGATGAACGTAATTTCTATTGTTGGCCGTTTCTCTTTATCCGGTTAATTGCAGTTGAAATCAATTGTGGTGACGTACCTACACAAAGCAGGGTCTGATTTCTTTATTCTGCCAAAATGAGGTCTATGGTATTTTTGAGTACAATGTCATGCGCGATGGTGACAAACGTATCTTTTGTTATTCGAAGCAATACCCCAGCGTAAATGTAGATTGGAGCACACGAAGCAAGGAATCGTTTATTAAATTTGCCGCCACTCCTAAGTGATGCCAAATAGTCTTGAGAAGCATTTGTAACGCTGGTTGACAAATCAATCGCAAGTTTGACTGATATCATGCAAATGAGCCCGGTCATCGCATACATTGGATTGAATTCTCCGGCGCTGATGAATTTGAGTGTGCAGAATATTGAGGCAATTAGAATGGCGCTCACGGTGACAAGCCCACTCAGAATCCAGAAATACAACGATTCCATGGCAAATGTGTTGAGGACCTGATGTCCTCGATAAATCCAGCATCTTGTATCCGAACGGTATCTTGGCTGCTCGACAGTTTGACTGAAGAATGACATCTTTCATTGTTACCACGACAAACTATATAGAAAAATATTGTATTCCAACCCTACACACTTACGGTGTTTCATAATCTTGCCATTTTTGGTTTAGCCAAAGACTGGTCGCATTTGTGTATATAAAAGATATGTAGATATACAAGAAGATGTGAGCCAAAGCCACTACCACGATGTAGTGCAGGACCGAGAGAATGAAAATGTACACCATTTTGTCATCGTGCGAGAGCGTACGGAATGGGGGCAGTCCCAATCGGATGACAAAGTCCATGAAAAATAGATGCATTACGAATAGAAAACTGCACCCGTAATTAAACAAAAGTAAGACCAATTCAAGTCCATCCTTTGATGTTTTGTTTTCTGCATGTTCTACGTTAAATACAGACAAAAATCATAACAATTTATTTGAAAATTTTTACACGCTAGCCAAAAGTGTGAGATTGTGTTACTTACTGAACCTTTCGTTTGAACGCAACAAGGCATTCAACAATGTGGTGAGCTGTCTGGATCGTAGGAGCAAGTCGAGTTGGCAAGCTATAGCTAGCATGTGAATAGAAATTGGGAACATGGTTCTCATGACACCCGTGATGGTTAGAGTGTCTTTCCATGCGTCTCTACAGTACAGGATTACAAATACAAAGTGTGGAATTATGGAAAGGACAGAAATATATTTCCAAACCCTGTCTGACACCTCGAAGGTCAATTCGGTTTGGTTCCATTTGATCGGTATGAACCTGAGAGTAGAAACAAGTTTGATGAACCAACAAAAGCGATCTAATGATACTTGAGAAATCATATTTAAAGTGTTGGATATTCGCTTGTTTTTGATTAAGAAAAGCTTGGTCTCATTTCTTCGAGTCCTACCCCAGAACTGAATTTGACCTCTAAAAGCAGGCAAGTTATGATTCAGCCACGTGGAAAAACATCTTCAAATTATGCAAAATTATACTTCGGTGGTTTTCCTTTAAAACACATTAGCAATATTAAATTATATCCGGAAATGTTCTGACCTACTTTGACATTTTCTTGGGACTAACCCGGATGCATTGAATATTCTCTCCTAATGTAAAAAGTCAATTTCCAAGCAGCATCCGGTGAAACGACTACATTTCCAATCACGGAAGTACAGAAACATAAACAGTTCCTGTTTAAGTATTCATGATTGAATAACATTGCAGACTACAGTTATATCTTTAAACTTAATTTGATTTCAATCCTCGACATTCCCATTGAACAATGTAAGAGGAATTTTGTTCAACCAAATGAAAATGTTGCGGTCGTTTCCTGGTTGAGTTACAGCTAACAAGGGAGACTTCAGAGGTGTTCTAAGCACCTAATATCCTGATACATGTTTTACACTCCCTTGCATGCAGAATGAATCGAAATTAGATTGTCAAAATCAGTTTGGTTGGCAACTTTATTTTTTTGTTCAAAGTCCGCAAAATGGCGAAATTCTCATGCCTTCAACTATAGGGAAATTCGAGTTTCCTGACTCTCCCCTTACGATTTTTTGCAAACTCCCAAAAATCCCAAACATAATATTTTTAATTTACTCAATTTTTGAAAATTTTCAGTTTATTGCGTTCATGGGTGCATGAAAATTATATTCACCGAAAATTTTGAGAAACTTAAAAATATAATTTTTTTATTTTTGATAATTTTTGAAAAATCGTAAGGGACCTCAGGAAACCCGATTTCTCCAATAGTTAAGGGCATGGGAATTTCGCCATTATGCGATTTTTGAAAATTTCAAAAGAAAATGAAGTGAATGAATGATTTGACATCACAAAATGATTTGACAATCAAATTTCGATTGATTCTCACTCAGGGCATGCCAGATAGTGAAAAATATCACGATATTAGGTGCTTAGAACACCTCGGAAGTTTCCTTTGAAAGAATAAAAATGAGCAATTCTTTGGGAGTTGTTGATTTTTTATTTCGATATATTTTAAGCATGGAAAAACTGCACGGCGATAGTGAGAAATCCAAAGAGAATTCACGTAATGCTAGGTGATTGATATATCAGGAGGTCTCGTAACTACCATAAACAAAAAATAACAACTTTTTTCGGACTGGATGACGCTTCAACATTACGCTTGGCAGACGTCGTCCCATGTTATAACTCCATGCCATTTTTGCTAGGGAGGCATGGAAATGTAAAATTTAATTTCTAATTTTTTGATTGTTGCTAAGGTATCATTAACTTTTGCCCGAAAGTGGAAAAATGGACTTTTCCCTAACTACTCTAGTTACGAGACCTCCAGATAGATCAATCACCTAGCAAAAACGTGAATTCTCCTTGGAGAAATCAATTGATCTTTACATGAATCATTTGCATCAAAACTTTTTCGAAAGATCCGAGCATCCTGAGATGCGTTTGATAAAAATTTGCATGAGCGGCTTGACCACTGGTCTTACTCTTCTTCAAGACATTCTCTTCAAGTAATCCGTTGCTGTGACGAATTGCAATATTACGACTATGTACGGGCTTCCGGCACTGGTTAGCACAGAAAAACACCAGCACTTTGGCAGACAATCCAGGAAATGATCAGAGTTTGTTTACGTGTTAGGTGCTGGTAGAGCTACAAAAATTAGAATCAGAGTATGTTTTGCTTCGCATGCGTGCAAAACAACAACAAGGAAGAAGGAACTACTTCGTACAAAGTTAGTCAAGGATCAAGGTTTCGCCCTTGCCTACTTTTCCGTTGTAAAAGGAAAACTCAACCAAATGATTTGATGCCTCATCAAATTAAAAATTCGGCAGTAACAGATTTGGCGTTAATATTTGATTCCACCACCGATTTCAAGAAAATATGACATGCCGGGCGTGCAAACATGCCGAAAAATGTAATTGAAAATTTAGCTTTTATAGGGGAATTTGTGGTTTCGCCATGATAATTCTGACTTAATTTTACTAGCCCCATTATTATCCAATTTTCGTTTTGCAGCACTGCTTCAACTACATGTTCCTGTACCCCTCCTGAAATATGTCCGAAACCATGACATCGGCTTACCCGTCCCCGTCATTTCGGAGCGCTATAAAAACACCCAGACATTCATCAGAACCTTCATGCTTGGTTTACTTGCTCGCCAGGATGGCGGATCCTCCGGGAATTCCGTAAAGTGTTGCCTGCATCATCTGCATCTTCCTCCAAAATCCACTCAACGAACTGGTTAGGTGAGTTGGCTGTTTTTTCACAGCTTTCACAGTCAAATCTCCACGAGTATATCCGGAAATTATGCAAAATAGATATACATACAAAATTTGACTTCAATTTTTAGATGAACTACTGCTGACGTAGGCCGGACAAGCTTGGCTTTACTTGAGCAATGCCGAGTCGTTTCTGGACAATTCTCCCCGAAATTGAGATTTTGATGTTCGCGACTGCTGAACTATCCATCATCCAGGTCACAGCAAGCGATTGATGGCTCAACCAAACGCACATTCTTATTCCCAAGCGTCAAGCTTGACCATTCTCCTGTCTGGATCCATTGAAAATCCGATCCTTTGACCTCACTCGGTAGCGGGATCCGGTTAGAATTCAATTTGGCTAGAGAAGCACTCCGCAAGTAGCCAGCTCAAGTTTCAACTTTAATCACTTTGACATACTCTAGTAGCAGGGGATGTCCGCTCTTACAATTAGACAGCAATTTGTTGGGTTTGATTACAGTGAATTCACACAATTACGAGTATTAATTGTCGAGTTTTAATTCGATTCATGTCATTCCTGAGCCCTGCGCTGAGCCAGCGAATGTATTAAGAAACTAATAAAAGCTTGGGATGTCGCAACTCGCAAGGCAAGGGCATTCTTCAAAAATTTTGATGTTGTAAAATTAGTCTAAAATTAAAAGAATTAATAAATAAATATTAATAAATTTACAAGATTGATTGCAAAACCAATGATTTTCTATACTTGTTGAACGATGGTGTAGTTCTTTAGTTTAAACTTGCTGGTTTGGCACGAAATACTTGAGTATTTGTTTAATATTTGTTGGTTTTACATATTTTGGTCATTCTATTTGCAACGAGTCGGGAAGTTAAGGACAAATTTAAGAATGGGTTAAATCTTTGTTTAATTGAAAACTTCGTAAACAATCCAATTGCGAATGTTTGGTTTGTGATATTCGGGTCGGAAAGTTGTGGGTTTACGAGTTTTCCCAACGAGAATTCTTAGGAAAACCTAGCGAAAAAGTGAAATTTCCATGGGTTTACCAATTGGAATTTGTTTTGTGCGCTGGCGCGTGTTTAATCATTTCGGGAGAGACGACAAGAACTGTCAGGGGCAAATTGTTTACATTTTGGGATGCTTGGCAACCAAACCAGCCAATGCTTTTCGAGAATTGATTTTTTCAACGAGACTCATATTTCAAAAGCATGCAATATTATTGTCGTGAACTAGAGCGTTTCGAATTCAATATACTTTGAGCCGATGTCGAACGGTCAAAATGGCCAACATTGTGAGGTAAAATCTGGAGAGCCAAGCGTCACGGTAGAATCTAACTGTTCGCCTCGAGCAGTACAGAAACCAATCACTTTACCGTTTTTAAGTTGGCGTCCAAGTCTAATAAATATTTCATCAATATTTGCTATCGAGGAAGACTACATGTTCTCAGTCTTAGCAAACCGGCTGACGGTTTTGTATCAATATATAATACACGATGAGCCAAAAGTAAGCGAAGCCTAACTATTTTTTGATCTTGGAACCAACTATTTCAACTTTACGTTTTCGGTGTACGTTTTTCGTTTGACACGTTGTAGACCAATTTTGCCCCAACAGCCTGCTAGCAGCCGAGCTGTAATGGATTTATCACACATTTCACACTCCTCCATTCAAAAACATATATCTTTGCTTTTGACTCACCATGTACACGGTTTCGATGTTCGTTTTTCTAGTTCATGAATAGAACAGTATGTGCTCAGAATGTGGAAAAGCTTAATAATTGAAATTCATGTTCGCATTCGGCGATCCTCATATTTCAAACCCATCGGATATTCTTGCATTGATCCGAAAAGCTATAGATATGTTCACTGTGCAAACGGTTCAGAAACCAAGGCTAGCACACAAGTGCTTTAAATATTTCATCGTCAACACTTGCTTACGTGGAAGAATACAATTCCTCAGTCTGAGCTCACCAGCACAACTTTTTGTTCCAATATCTTTCCAGTTCCAAACTTGCATAATATGTACAGAAATTCAGTCAAAATTGCGCAATTAATATCCCTGTTGATTCTCCAACTTGCCGTTACATCAGGGACTCAAATTGAACTATTGAATCAATATCGATGGACTACTCAATCCAATTCACAAAACTTGAAAGATCTCAACAAGAATTTGGCAGTATTTTCGACTTGTTTGAATCAAATTTTTCTACACTCGAATGTTCAAGTTGCTCAATTCCTACAACCTGTGCTGCTGACATCACTAGAAAAACTGCCACCACTAAATTATCAACTAGACAACGGCAAAGAGAGAAAATACAACAAATATTACTTTGCTTATTTAGTGCAAATGAAGTACTATTGCATCGCACACTTTATAATTCTGCCATCTACTACAACCCAAATCACATTTCCAAGTGTGTGGTCGTATATAGTTCACTTCGCGAGCTTTTACATTAATAGTCCATTGGGAAATGAGTCTGAATCCGTCCGGTACACCACACAGCCATTTGTGAATTTCATTTCGGACGATGATATTGGAGTACTAAAAACTTTCCAGAGGTTTGTTGAGAAGCTGCCTGTTTATGAAATCCGGCATGCGATATATGTTAAAATATATTTCTGGAGCGAGAACTCTACCAGTGCGACATTTGGGTATCTTTGCAGCGATGGTATGACTTATCCTGAAACAACCCGTGAGCTGAGTTCTCTTAATTCTCTGCAAAAATTAACTACACTGTATCGAAAAGACCTGGTCAAAGTTTGCCGGTCATTTCAATTTTATATGTATGACGAAAAAAAATATTGTCAATTTGATCAAATACCACCATGGAATATGGAATTTAAAGACTTGGTTGAAGACGACGTCTTAATTTCATCCACACCTTCTCATTTTAAAAGAAAACTACTCATGTCGCTATTGTTGAATTCGAATAGTTTGAACTCAAACTCAACCATACGTATTATGGGTGGTAATAGCAACGCCCCATACCGATGCAGTGATAATTTCTGGAGGAAAGATCCCATTGCTGTAGAGTACAGCGATGCAATTCAAGCACTAAACAATCAAGGCTACCATTTCCGGTCAAGTTCTGATGAATTCGGGTTTGCCACTTGTGATGGCCGAGCCTCACTTTCAATGTTGGCTGCTTATCTCAAACCATTTCAGACAGCCTTATGGGTATGGCTATTGATTTCATTCGTGTTCACAGCAATAGCTTTAAAAGTTATCCTATTGAGGGACAAAATTAAAGGTGTGTCGCCTATCTTCACAATAATTACTTACACTTTCGAACAACCAGTAAAACTACACGATATCGTTAGCCAGAGGAAGAGATCGCACAAATTAGTTTACATTTTAGTCCCGCTAATGCTTGGTTTCGTAGTTTTAGTGAATGCCTACAAAGGAATAGTAACTACAGATTTGACAGCACCGAGACCAATAAGCAAACTTGAAGATTTCAGTCGATTGTCGGCTTTAAATTACACAATTCTGACTATCAGCTGTGATGACTATAAAAATGAGCTATTTAATTGTCTGCTTGTTAGACTTATTACTCCACCAGATAGTTTAAACCAAACCTACCAATCAAGTGCGGAAATAATGAAGGAGTGTAGACCAAATGCAACCCGTTCAACGAATCTGGCTAAAGATCTAAATCATGGTTCAAAGTCGAGGCGATTGGAATTTCAAAATTTGTACAACCATCTAACTCCCCCAGAAGATTTCAATCCAAAACCAAAAATCTTACAGTGCAATAAGACAGCATTGGTCGCCAGTCGACAAACAATTCAAAATCGTTTGATCTATTTCAAACAATTCGACCTCGAAAATAATCGACTCATGTACGTCGGGAAAGAATGGATTTTCAAACATGACAATATCATAAGAATAACGGAGGTAGAAGACGGCGCCGGTTTCAAGCTTCTTTTGCAATCAGTTGAGCAGTCGGGAATATTCAACCGGTGGCTATATTATATTGAGTCTATTGAACTAAAATCTCTTCAGAAGAATGTCTCTTTTATGTCTGAACCTGGACGTAGTGGAACAGCTTTAAATCTAAGCAGTAGCATAGCTGTTGTGTTCTACGTTTTCCTATGGTGTGTTGTAATCGGCACCTTATACTTTATTTTTATTGAATATTTGCCTTACAAAAAATTGTATAAATATGCTGTAAAATATTGGACTCTATTGGTAAGAAAATTTGGACATTTCTGCAAAATATTTAGGTGGTCTTGTTCCAGAGATGTGAATGGTTAGTTAAAGTTTAACCGAGTCATCGTTGTCGTAGACTTGCTTGGATATGTAGTCTAAGGTTGCATATTTCGTTTTGCAAATCTTGTGAATAATATAATAAGCGCACAGTGACATATAAATCGGAAACTGAGAAATGCAAGCAAATTATAATCTTCAAGTTGTTCATCTTGGGTCTAATATGTCATAACTATATTAAATGAATTAAACGTTGTTTGTTGTTCATTGCATTTGTATTTTTGCAACATTATTTTATTGGGACTACCAAAAAGGGTTTTTGTATTTTAGCCAACCTGGTTAAGAATAGAGTACTACACGTATGAGCTTATAAAACTCGAAACCTTTCTGTTGACTTCAGAATTAGAAAGCCCCAAGAACTTTTTGTTCGAGGAAATCGTTAATAATATCATACGCCGACTTTGTGTTATTAAATTTCGACACTTTTGAGCTTCACAACATTTTGGTCCACTATCTACTATTAACTATCTACTTAACCAAATACAATTGTGGAAGTTTCACAGGAGAGATCTGACCGAATTTTCAGGTCCAACAACAGACACCGTCAATATGTACCCCAACCACAAACAAACTTTTCCCATAAAATGTACAAGTATCCTCGATACTTTCGTCACACCCTGTAGTAAGCTTCCAGATTTTTTTATCGTTGGACCTAAAGAGCTTGACGTGACACCTAA
>JAQGCM010001308.1:0-16079 GCA_034699705.1 Hymenaphorura dentifera | reverse complement strand
CTCGCGACGGTTCGAAATTCAAATCTACGTTTGAGTTTAAGTTTATGTTCGAAATTTCATTTTGCGCAATCTCTATATTGTCGCACCTCCTAAACCAAACGAAAAAAACAAACAAAGTTGAATCACCTTGACACTATATTTGTAATTGTTACGTTTTTATTCAGAAGAAATTACAAACATACAATGCATTTACCAAAATGAGCTAAGCGACTACGTAAACTTATCTCGTAACTATTTTCATTGCATATATTCTATTGAACGCGTCAAATTTGACTATTTCTAAGCCTTAAAAACTATTTGGATGGAAGAAATTATTTGGGGATTACTTAAACAAAGGCATCTATTTAGCTCACACGAAATATTAAAAGCCACATTAAAAAAACATGAAAAACGTTAACTTATTTCGTTTTAATTAATTACAAATAAATTAGAAAATTACATTTATAGATGTGGTCTTTGGTTAGAGTAAGGTTAGGAGGCGGAAGTAATGAATGAACATAGTGCGTGCAATAATTCTAAGCGAATCAATCTTGAAATACAACAATGTTAATTCAAACAGCTAGGAACGCAAAGGCAAACTAAAATGGGCATAACATTTTAAACGTTTCTTAAAATTACAAAATAGAAGCGGAAACAACATTTAAATTAACACATGAGCAGGAAATTTGACGACTAAAAGTTATTTGTTCTTAAACTAATCACAACTTTTGACGGAGGGCTTGAAATTATTAAAAGCACGAGGTTAAGAGACACTTGATGATCAGTTTTTTGATCTTATGTTGAACATTTTGAATAGAATGCATGCAAATTAAGCAACCGTGAATTCACAGTGTTAGCAGTCGTGACTCGTGATTGATATTGCTTGTGAGCACAAATCTAACATCAGAACAATTAAGAAAATTGAGTAGAAAACGATTTTTAAAAAGTAGGCTTTGAAGCGGTGATTTGTACTCAGGGAATATTATAGGTCGCAGATTGCGTGCGATAGTAGCCCGATAGAAGTGTAAATACTGACGACTAATTCCTAACGTTTTTTTTTACATTGTATCATTTCAATATCGTCTTACTTGATTTATAGTAGATACGCATTCCTGATGTCTTATCTTAAACGCAGCACTGCAGGGTTCACCTTGGTGAACATATGTATTTAGTTAACATTAAGCCAAAGAAAGCTGATTTCTCAAAAAAAAAATTCCCACACGATTTGCTGCGTGTCATCAGCATTTCATAAATCGATTGCATCATTTGTAAATCGCGAACTTCTAACCATCTTCATTATGGTAATGGTGTTGGCGAAGAGCAGCAAGACGGCGGCGTGATTTTTCTAATTGAGACTCAAGTCGCAAAACTTCAGCTTGTTCTTCTAATTCTAATCGCTTGGCATTGTGAGGCGTTACTTTCCCAACATCGATATCTAAAGGAAGGAATTGAATCAGATTAGCAGTTAGAATAGTAGCAGTGAATGTGCAGTGATGACGAAAATGTGGAAGAAAATTAAGTTATGTTATTACCTGACTCTTCGATTAGTTGGCCACAGTCTTTAGCAGTCGCAACAACGTGAGCAGTGGCGGTTTTGACCCCAGTCGATGCTTGTTTAACCAAAGCCAGGTTTTTAGAACTTCTATCAGCTCGAACCTGACTTGCGACAACCAATTGGATTGTACTCGCAGCAATTTCTTGCGAAGAAGCAACCAAATATTCAAAACCAGCGTCTTTAGTTACTGCTTTGTCCGCACTCTCCCTATTATGGTTAAAAAAAATTCGTTACAATCCAAAAGTTTTGTAATAAGAGACATTTAAAAAGCAAGTAGTTTCAATCAAAAAAACTTACAGTAAAAGTTTAGCACCTATTCCAACCGCCTTTGCCGCAGAGATTAAACCATCTGTCCATTGGTGGTTTCGTTTGTAAAATTCTTTCGCAGAAGCTGTGCCCTAGTAAATAGTTACAAAATGTGAAACTAATAAGATAAATAAGAAGGAAAATATGCAGAATATTTTTGCTGACTTACTCGTCCCTGTGAGACAATTTCGATTTGAAGATTCTTTGACTTTTGAACCAAAACTTTTATTGCATTCATTAAACTGGAACATGAGTCGATGAGTTTTTCATTGACTTCTAATTTGACCCCAGTGTGCGAAGCACGAGAGTTGCTCAGCATTTCTTGCATTCTGATTGCAGCTTCTTCGATGGCTTGTTCCATGGCATGCAACTCTCTGTCCAAAACTTCAGCAGCATCCTGCTCTGGAGTCAAGGAACTTCCCAAACGTTTCACTTTTTGAAGTAGGGCCTTCCATTTCGACAAAACATCATCGAATCCAGCGTCCAACTGAAGACAATAAGAAAAAATCAGGAAAAGCTTCAAAAGAGCCTGGATAAAAATTTGCGAGTTATGATCAACTTACGAAACCGCGCTGCTTCATTGATTGCAGCAACAACAAAGTTGAAGATCCGAAATTTTTGACCTCTAACAGCAGTTCTGAAAGAATAATTTGAGCATTGGCTATCCGACACACTAAATTTAAATTATAGAATTGGTATGAAGAGGTGTTTCGTTGGCACTTACCGTCGCCTTGCTGAATGTCTTTGCAAGTTCGACTAAGGGGTCCACCGTACACAACAAGAAATTCTATTTCTTGTCCAAATGCTGGGATTTCGAAAATTATTTCCTGGAGAGCAATTTGTGTGACGAAGCCTTGTTTCGTTGCGCGCTGCAATTTGTCTATACTCTGTGGAGTTTTCTCGCATCGGCATACATAATAATCCAGCAAGCCAAAATCTCCCGTTAGTCGTGGACTATCTAATTCCTCTAACTGAGTTCTTATAACTTTTTCAAACGTCCCAATCAAGAAATCTAAACAGGAATACAAACATGTTTTGCTAGAACTTTCAACATTTCTTCATTCAAATGGTTCACCAAATATTTACCAAGGTGCGTATTGGCATCGGCAAGTTTATCAGCTTCGCTTCTGTTCTTCTGAACAACCATTAGCTCTTGCAATTGGGCTAACTGTGTAGAATAGTTTTGAATCAAGGCAGTAGCAGTGGACAATTCTTTCGAAGTCTCCAGTAATTTTGACTTTTGCTCCTCGAGCTCTTTATTTAGGCGCTGTAGAGCAAAATAGAAATGAGAAAAATAAGGGATAAAAATATTAAAGAATGATTGAATAATCTTACAGTGTTTGAGTCTTCCAAAGTAATTCTCAAAGCTTGGAAATCCGAATGCTCTTTTGTCTTTGCTGCTAAGGTTTGCTTCAGCTCTTGTTCTAAGTCGCCTTTCGCACTTTCAGTAGTCTAAATTCCACATCGATTTAGTTAATATTTTGCAAAATATCGGAAGAATGAATGTGATTCAGCTCCAAACGTTCTCATTCGATTGATTTTGAAATTAGATGAATTTGAAAAGAAATGCTATTCGTAGTACCTGCACTCGAGCATTCAATTCTTGCACTTGAATTTTGAAACCTTCACATTCCTCAGATTTTTTCTGAATTTCAGACGATAAGCGTGTTTGCATTTCTTCCTTCTCCATTTGTAGTTCCTGTTAGGTCAATAAATACAAATTTCTCTTCTGTGACCTTTCTATTCAAACTCAGTTGAAACATGACTTACTTTATTCGTGTTTTCCATTGCCAATTTCAATCCTTGGATATCCAAAAGATTTGTTTCCTTCAACTCAATACTTTGTTTTAGTTCCTGTTCTGTACTCACTTTCTCCATTTGGAGGGCCTTGTCAACAAAAACGTACATTTTAAGTAATTCATTTGCAACGTATAAAAAGTATGGTATTCAAGTTGATGGTTCCAAACCTCATGTTTTAACTTTAGTTGCTCAAGACCGTATTCCAAATCCTTGCAGACCTCTCCTTTCTTTGCTATTTCTGATTCATATTTGGCTTCAAGCTCTTTCATTTCTCGTTTTATTTCCTATTTCAAATGGGAAATTAAAATAACTTAAGTAACTAAAAGCCTGCCTCTATTATTTGAAATGGGTCTCACCTCGTTGACATTTCCTAGAGTCTCAACTGATTCTTGAAACTTTGATGTTTCTTGGGATTTTGTTACTTGAGTTTGAATTAGTTCCTCTTGTATTACCTTCTTTTCAGCCTCAATCGTCTAATTAAAATCACGCATTTAATTTGTATTCAGGGAAAATTTTGTAGAAAATCCACAACATCTTGCTGAAAGCTTACGCCAATTTGTAATTGAAGGTGCTCGAGGTTCTCCTGCAGAACTAAACATTCTTCAGATTTCTTAGCTATTTGAGACGACAATCTTGATGCTATTTCATCCTTTTCAGACTTGAGAACCTGGTTGAGTAAATTGGAAATTATTTAGTTTGTGTTACATATAGTACTAACTAACTTTAAAATCAAAGCAAGAACTTTGAAAACAAATGCTTGGGTGCAAATTCATAATTATTTATGTGAAAATTACCTCCAGTTCCGTGGCAGTATTATTCATTGTGGTAGCAACCTTCTTCGTGTCAGCAAGATCCTTCTCAACGGCAGCAGACTATACAAAGATATAAATTATCCATTTTGGAGATTCTAGAAACCTGATAATTTAGTAGTGAGATAATTTACCTTTCGTAAAAGTTGAATATGCTCTCCTCTCAAGTTAGTGTATAAATCTTTCATTTTTAAAAATTTATCTTCTACGGATTTCGCATTTGCTGTAAGACAAAGATCAACTATTCAATAAGAAATATTGTTTGTTTAATGCATTTGAGTTTGAACTGTGATTTATTAATGATTAATAAAAACCAATATAGATAACAGAGAAAAGTGTATTAAATGCTAACCCTCAGCTTTCTCTAAGCGTTCCAAAAACTCGTCTGGAATTTTGCACACATGTTTATCTAACTCTGCGATTCTATTTTCCTTTTCTGCGAGAAGCTTTGACTACAAAAATCAAAGGCATACCCTTATGAAAATGGTTAGAATTTTCGAAATCATTTTGCTTCACAATTAATGACCAAAGTTACCTTCTCGTTTAATTCACCCCTCAATTCCTCTATCTCGAATTGAAGTTGTTGGAATTGTGTTCTAACACTTCCTTTAAATCGTTTTGAGTCAATGTTCAGTCTTTCAATTTCATTTTCCAGTTCTTTTACTCGCCTCTCTCTGATTACGAAAATAAAATAAATATTAGAAATCCAATCAGCCGGCAATCTTACATTGATTTTACTATACTTTTCAAGATAGAGTGCCATAACGCCCGGGTCCGGAGAGTTTGATCCATTCGTGTCCTCAAGTCCAACCAGCTGTTCCGACTCTGATATAGTATCACTATTGGCATCGGTCATATCCCTCTCTGACTGGAATACTTTGAGCCGGCTCGGTTGATAATTTGCCAATTCATATTGATTCAGGAAATTAGGAGGGTTCTAAAGATAGGCAAATCATTCAAGAGTATATTTTGAAGTAGCTGATTCTGTACAATGTACGCGGTTTCTCATACCTTAGGGAGGTCTTGGATTTCAATTAAGTTTTTGAAATATTGCAGGTTCATAGTTTTCCTGAAGAAATCTTGTAGTCCAGCGAAAACCTTTCGAAAACGATCTCGATGCCCATTTAGCAAGTCCGGAGACAGTTCTAGAAAATGTCACATTAGTGCTGCAGGTTGATAACACATTTTACAAAAAAAAATGAGGCCAACTGCTTGCACTGCTTGCACTTACTGGCATGTAGACGGAAGAGAATTTTGGTAACATAATCGTAGAGGAGAACAGAGTCTTGAATGCATGGGATTAATGGCTTGAGTCTGCACTGACCAGGATTGGTCATCGAGTTGCACTTTAAGGTATCCATTGTCTTGAAAACTATTGAATTAAAAGTTTCCAAATAAGAAAAATAAACTATTTCAAATCCACAATTTGAATTTGTAAATTATGCTTACTTTCTGACTGCAACTCAAGAATAGCTTCCAAGTAGTCAAGCATTTCAACCGACAATTGAAACCTGTACATACGATTTGTAAAATGAAAACACGCTCCAGCAAACATTACAAAACTTTCAGGTGCAAATTAACTTACAGCGCATCTTCACCCTCTCCAGCACTTTGGAACAATTTGTCGTCTTCCATTTCTAGATTTCCAGGAATACGGTTGTTTCTCATATGAAATCCTAACTTGACGACCAGAAGATTGCAGTAGATTCGGACAAGCTCTCCATAGCCGACCTTCAAGTGACCCTAGAGAAAGAAACAACATTTTTTTTTAGCATTTACAGTATTTTGCGGTCAATTGCAAGTTTGATCATTTAAAATTACCCAAAATCTCCCATGATCTTGTAGAGTGGCTTTGAAGCGTTGAGAATCTCGTAGGACTTGGTCATGACCTTCTCGTAAGATCTGGAAATATTTTAAATGTCGAATCGTCAATAATTACATTCTGCTCGCGCAGGAATATCTTTCTGTTAATTCGATTGTCGAGTTGTATTATTTCAGGGAACATGCTAAATTAATGTTCGTAAGGCTGGAAAAATTGTTTCCTCTGGAGATTTATTCATATTGATCGAAACTGAGTGTTCTGCCCTGAGAAGTTCTTGCTAATTGGAATTGACTCAATCATCAGTTCCAGCAACCATATGATTCATGCTCACAAGCCACGGAGTTGATGCAATTAGCGCTGAACGGTTAGCATACCTTGTGAAGAACATGACAAAACTTCCAGCAGATAATTGGATTTTCCTTGAGCCCGAGACGATGTACACAATCCCAAAATGTGCTCCCACCCTTTATTTGGTAGGTTCCTATGATTGCACCTAAAATATCAACCAACCAACCAAAAAAATCTTACATCACAGGATAGTCACTTTAATGTAAAGTAAATATCCCAAAAGCATCCATCCTACTGTAGACTCATTAAGCAAATGTTCATTGCACAACCAAAGAGCCAAAACTTCCATTTCCGTTACTTCCACACATTACACTTTTATTCTCCCTAAAGGAGCATTTCTTAATAGTACTCTCCGTCCTAATGGGTTATTTTCCAAATGACTGTACACTGAAAACATTTCTATTTAAGTATTCATTCACATAATTTTTGCGTGGGCACGAATTCTAAAATGCAAATGGTAGCCCATTTAACTGTTTTTCACCAGGGAAAAGTTTAAATGAATTAGATTTAACAAACGCAATGTTAAGGTTATGTTAAATCCCACTGCGAAGGAATAAATGAAGGAAAGTCCTAGAATTCAGAGCACCTTGCCTATATTTATCGTCTGATTTGTTTCTATTAAAGGGTTTCCGTTGAATCAATCAAACCGCGTAGCATGTGCAATTTCTTCAAGGTAAAAAAATCACATGAGTCACGTTGTTGGTGTAGAACACTGGAGAAACTTCTTTAGCAAAATCTGCACTTGGAAAATAATTGGGCTCTGATATTCAGGGCGTGATTGTGCATATAGTTTTCCAAACCATAGCATGAATACGTTCGAAGTCTGATTCATCTCTGTTGAATCCAAAGTTTATGTAGGATTCACTTTTTCGCCAAATTTTGACGGCATGACATGGTGAAGCATTAGTTATTCGGATTACGGCTCGTATATCCTGTTCTGTGCATTGTACATTAGATAGAAAATGACTTAGTACATAATGTTTAACAGGTTCGCACTTGAATAAGCCTGTGATTTTGCATTCCCTGTAAAATCCAGGGACTCCTTGCAGAAATTTTGAAATGATTTTTGCGTTATACTTAGTCAAAAAAATATTAAGTATCTAATGGTTCGATTTAAGCAATTTGAGATCTGAAACTTGTTCAAAGAGCTGTTTCCATTTTTAAACTCAGCCCGAGTGGCTACTAAATTTTGTTCGACAAGGGCTGTCGTCTTATCTTAACTTCCTTCCTTAACTACAAAATGGAATGTTACATTACAGGTGGAAGTAAGGATGGCCGAATACAATAATACCTGCAGTCAAATTCAACCAATGTGGTAAGTCATAAACTGTAATGCGTAAGGCATAAACAGTTGAGCTGTGACCCAAGGCTAACGTTTAGCATTTAACATTTGCTGACAGATAAGGCGATAAGAGAAAGCGTAGTAAGTTAGGCTATGGTTAGCAAAGCAAAGATAATAAAACTAAGTATCAGCCACCTTGTGATGGGAGTAAACTCAAAGCATGAAAGAATATTACAGCTGAATTAATATTCTACAACGAACTTAACTAATCATAAAACCAAGCAGTAGTCGTAGATTCGAAAGCCTCGTCTACATTGTTGCGGGAATTCAACAAAATCCCTTCATTAAGTACAAGAAAAGATCCGCTGGAAAATTCTAAGGACTGTCGCCGCCATAATATACAATTATTTTCATAACAAAAAGGTCAGGCCATACTGGATATCATTCATTCAATTCACTTTCACACTCCCAACACTCCCAAGAGATCCGTTTGTGTTAAATTTCACACCAAGTCGCAATCAAGTTCATCGAAATTTTTAAATTTTGAAAAAATTAAAAGACAGCCACATACTTCGAACATGTTTTTCTTTGACTGCTGTTTCCTGTGTGTTTATCGCCTTGGCCAAACATGTTGCCTGTAAATTAAGTACATATTAGACACCGATATACATATCATACTCTTAAGGTCAGGATGAGTTATTCGGATTTAATACAATGATTTCATCAGCAGTTGTAGGAACCACACAAAAAACGTGTGAATTGAATGAAATTGCGCAATATTCCCGTTCCTCACCGCCGAGAAATTACCTACGTACTACATACCATTGAAACAGGGGGATGATCTTCACGCTTATAATATAAGCGTCGAGCCGTCTCCATTTTAAATTTCAAAATTAAAATTGAATTTGTTCAAGTAACTTTCTTTTACTTCAGACTAAACATTAAATTGTAAATCGTAATGTAAGGTCTCTGAAACGAAATTATGTGGAGGATTCAAACTTTCTAGCAAATATAATGCTCACAGAAAAGTTTTGATAAGTTTTACAAATATGAAAATCTGTACAAGTAAAGGTGCGCAGAATGTGTGTTTCGTACTAACTTCTAGAAACTTGGAAAATAGTCTCGAAACTAACGTTATCATTTCGAGTGTCGGTGGATAAGATAGCATGGGTTTTATCAGTTTGAGGGAAATTGCAGCATCGGCTACTAGACTATTACAGCCTAAGCGCTCTATGAAAATTATGAATTCTGTTAATTGTTTTCATTGTGATTCATTTGAGTTTGAGTGAGGAACTAATGAATGGGAGGATAAAAGTCACGCTGTGTGTGCCGTGCCATGGATTGTGGTGTGGGCACACTAAAACAGATGATAAATACAACAACCTTGTGCTACAAATTACTAGTACAATTACACTTCAATGTTAAATGTCCACTAACGCCAAACAGTTCTAATTATAGCGTCGATATTGACTTGAACTTAACATAGTTTTGTCAGTGCTAATAATCGGTTCTTTTATTAATCTGTTCCGAGCATCAACCCGGTAAGCGCACCATCCGATTTCAAAATTAAGTTTGTTTACGGCAGTTTCATCTTCGAACGATCAAACTCGCTAGCCCACTACTAGCCTTGCCTTGGTTTGGACATTTGAAGTATCTGCTAAATTTAGACATTTATTCGGAATTCGGAAAACGTGCTGCACCTAATAAAATCTTCAAGATCTGGCTTTGAGACTTGACATAACGCTCCCTCAATCTTCCGTAAATAATCCACCCCGTCACCTTTAGTGTAAACACTTTCCAAAAAAGGCAACCAAAATTCGGAGACGTTTCCCCTGAAATACTCTCACCTCATCCCAAATTTATCTTATGTGTTTAAAAACATATTTTACAATGCTTCCTTAATGCACAGGAATATCGGATATGAGATGTTTGGAGAAAATTTTCCATGATTTCGCTTTTCAACGACTCAACTGCAGATGCAGAGTATTTTCGGAATCGGAATACTGCTACAATTTTCATAAGCATGTCTGGGCTGGGTGTCAGACGTGTAGCGAAAGTTTACTAAAGTCTGATACTCACCTGAGTCTTTTCAAAAGTTTCTCTCTCAATTTCCAAGCTATTCTTTTTAGTAAACCTTGATTGCAGAGACATGGTTTCCGATGAAGCTCAATAAACATTAGCACTGGTTCAGGAGTTTAGCACAAGTCGAGAAATTCCAATCCCCGGCTCATTAGGTGTTGGCAAACTTTTTGGTTTCAATCATAAAATGTTCTTTTGCAGATTACCAAATTTTGCGTGGTGCTGACTGATTTTATGCTTCATGTTCTTGACATCTTGAAAGAGTACAAGTCATTTTAATCAATAAATTAAACTTGCACAGGTCGTGTTATTTTCACCTCGTTTTTTATTCAGAACTTAAATTTAAACTAAAATAATTCCGAACTATTATGTAAGAATTCAAATTGTAAATTTTGGATTAGTACTTAATTTGGAGTAGACTTGTGAGTTATGAGATGACTAAGAATATTTAAAAGTCAACTGGGTGAGTGTAAGCTGAGAGCAAAAGTGACGCAGAGTACAAATATTTCGTTGCTTAACCAGTAACTCTCATAGTCATTACGTACATAACGTACCCCTTCCTATTGGATCGGCAATGGGAATTCTCCAGTTTCAGTTTCAGCGGTACGAATATAGATTACTTTGCCAAGAAGGGTGAGTAAATGAATAGTTAGCGTAAAAAAATTATTCTACTCAGCATACTAGGTATGTGCGTAATTGTAAATCCTGCAACAAAAAATATGTAAGGAGGCAGGCAACTTTTATATTGCTCATATTCTAACTAGTAGTAATAATTACCAGAGATTTCTATAATAAACAGGGGCTCAAAACAAGTGCCGCCGTCATTTATTACTACAACGCTTTAAGTGAGCCAAAGTAGAAAACGGGTTCAAGTCTTTCTCAAGTATTAATAAAAGGTTATGCCTTATGTGATGTGCGAACTTCATTCTTGTATTCTTCTTTCAAATATTTACGACTACTAACGCCTAACTACATTGACAAGTTAAGGTATTGAAAACTTGACAATAAAATAACTAAATAACTGAAAGGTTATGGATTTATTTCATTTTCCTCCAAGGGCAAAAAAAGTTTGTTGGTAAAATTTGGATTGCAAATTATGGCAAATTTTCAGAAGAATAAAATATGAAAGTACACATTTCTACTATTCAGTGTACATTTTGTTATTTATTCTGACATATGCTCGCTAACTACTAACTATACAATTGTAAAGATGGGTTCAACCGAGGAACTTTTAGGAACGCAATTTTATTTTGGCTCAGCCGGTTATAGTTATGGTTTGTTGTTTGTCAACTGAAAGATAAAGCTAAAGCCTGACAAAGAGCCAAAAAGAAGACTGCATGAATTTGATATGAACAACTGAGCAGAGCAACACTGCTCACCTCCACCATTCTTGACTTATAGAATGTATGTACTTGACTGATATGAACAAAGTAAAAGTTCAATTATTTGATTGACACACTTTTTTTAAGCTCTGTCGTCTCTTGGATGACAATGCCAGATGGATTGAATTCACAAAACTATAACGCCTACCCTTTGAAGTGTTTGAAGAATTCTATCATTCCTTTCCATATATATTGTTGTGAGGAATTATTTTGAACCTGTTTTCGTAAAGTATGAGGAATTCGGTACACTTTAAGCTTCTATTCTATATCCCTAATTTTGTGAATTATTAAGTCTAAATTCTAAGAAGTTGATCTGAACTTGAATTACAATGAGAATGAGCGACCTTGGTTGGGGTTGGCTCTGCAAACGTATTTGGGAAGTAAGATTAATCAACTAACATTGCATATGTTGTTCATCAAGAAGAGCGAGCGGCATGACAGGAAATGAATATTAAGGTGGAAAATCCCAGAATATTATAAAAACTGCAATTATGCCGTATCTCAACTAGAACTCACACTCAAAGTCACATTGTATTTAGATTTTTTAAAATGATATGAATTTTGGGAGTCGGCTTGTCACAAATTCAAACATTGACAAGGTTCTGCTCGTAATATTGAAAAGTGCAGCATGTCAAGCAGTCGTAGCAGCGTACAGACTTTTTTCAGTATTGAATATCTATTATGAAAATATTGTGGGAGTAAACAAAGAACGACAATTTATTTGCACTCCTTGTGTTCAAGATTTGATAGAAAATACTGACTAAAAATAAAATGGACTGCTCATGGTAGGAACGATAACACCATACGCCCAATATTTAACGTCTGAGAAACAAGCGCTATATCAGCATTAAACGGATCATCATAAAATTCATCAAAATCATATTTGTACCAGTAATTAGCTGCACAAAATGCTGTCTTTTTTACCTAGTGCAATGCTGACAGGTATTATGTCCACGATTGTCCTATTTTTACTGTGTATCTTAAATTTTATGTCACGGTGCAACCTTTGTTGTAGGCAGAAATCATTAAATGACGTTTCTCTCAAATTAATGCTCGTTTGTGTATGTACTTTTGCAATATTGCAAATTAATGAAAATATTGTGCAAACAGTATTTCTTTCCACTTGATTATTAATAAAATGCATCTCGGAAAATAAAACTGATTTTGAATTCTCGAGTATAAATATTAGTTAAAGCAGACAAATTTTGGGAGTTGGATCGATGAAATAAATGAAGGATTGAATAAATGAACAAGGGAAAGTAAAAGTCAGGTCAAGCTGTACACGTTTTTAACATTCCGTCCAAAGTGACCTCCTTTTTTGTTGCCTTGCTAAATTGTTTCCTTTGATCTTTGGCCTAGCTTTGAAATCTTGAGTTGAATTGTAAAATGTCTAATCACCAAATGTCAACCGTAAAGAATAAAGTATTTTTATAATTCCAGTCCGGCGTTGACGGCAAAGCGGGTCAGTCGGAATAAATTAACAGAAAATAGCGAAACGGGAAATTACCAATTTAGGACTAATCTCAATCAATGAGTCCAAACAGAATGAGCACTAGCACTTTGTCAGCACTTTGATTCTCTTGAACTGAATTTTGCAGTCCAGGTTAACAATGCACTCTTAATACGTCATTCAGTAAATTCAATTTCTTTTCTTGACCATTAACTTTCACACGGTTCACGGTAGATTCGAGTATGATTTTGAACTAACTTTTGGATTTCAGATTTCAACAAGTACTAAACTAACCGGGGCTGCATAAAGCTCAAAAACATTTTGGTTGTGATAATCTCACAAAGTCGAGGCATTAACCTTTTATTGTGACAATTCAGTCCGTATATTCTGATTTGCTTCAAATGCCAAAACGAATGAGCATTGATTCAAAAAATTTGAACAGAATCGGCTACTAATCCTGAAATTTCATGGAATTTTAAGGACACAATAGTTTTGTGATCTGCACACTGTGCTTTTGAATTTTGACTGTAGATTTGGAGTTTTCCTTCATAGGTTTGTTCCTGAGAGGGGGAGAGCTAGCGGTAGGAGCAGCGGAAATACGTTCTGAAGCAGCCTTAACATGAGAATAGGATGCGAAAGGGTTTATTATTTGTACGTAAGACCATTTAGACCATAGATCTCCCATCTTATAACGTTAGAACCCAACCTCTACTGCGTTACAACTGTCAGCTCTCAACCTTTACTGCCTTTACTACTATTTATTTGTGCAGACGACGGCGTTTACAGCGACGACAAAAAAATACGCAAGAACTTGCGTCGCGTCGCTCCTTGTCAAACAGATGAGATTTGATGATTGAAACAACGAAAAAATTCCTGCAAAACAAGAGCAGCCAGGACTTTCTTTTCCAAAGCCCAAAGAATTAGCCATGTTATGCTTTCTAGGGGTTAATGAAACTAATCCTAAGAAGGCTAAGAAGAATTCTTAGACATCGTGTTTTGTATAGTCTTGAGTTTCAAAGATCTAAACACAGACAAGACAGCAGAGAAACTAGACTAGACGGGCAAGGGTCTTCCTTTCTCTCAAGGTGTGAGGGTTAAAAAAGCACTCCAGTTTAGAAAGATGAGCCATTTCCCATTTCCGGTCTATCTACGAAAAAATTGTTTGTTTGGTTTCCAGTTCCTGTCAAATCTTCTGAGACGCAAAATCCAGTTGGCTCCATAACTAACTTCGAGTAGTAAGAGATTCTAAAATTGAACAGTCACAGGAAGAATTTAATAAATGTTCCAATTGAAGTCGACCAAATCCAGTTCATTGTTTGTTTTTATTATTTGCGAACCATTATTTACGATTCACGCCGAAAATATTTAAAAAGAAACGGGGGTATTCAAAATTAAGTGAGTAAAGACAAGTAAAGGAGTAAACAGGTAAAGCCTTAACTGGTTAACCCGTCTACCGAACTCTATTTTGAACGCACCTCTCTCTGGGTTCAGTAAAAGAGTAAAAATTTTGCGCGGTTTTACAAATTTCACCAGAAATAAATTCAAATCGATAGAATCCAAATCACACGTACTGTCGTAATTTAATTTAACATTTTAGTTCCCTTTCTAGTTCGACAAAATTAATAATGCCAAGGAAAAGTGAAAAAACCAAGTGCCTAGAAATTATTTTGGCTACTGCAACGGCCAGTCTTCTGTTCGAGGAAAGTGACTCCAAAGTGG
Source organism: Hymenaphorura dentifera (assembly GCA_034699705.1). NCBI lineage: Eukaryota > Metazoa > Arthropoda > Collembola > Poduromorpha > Onychiuridae > Hymenaphorura > Hymenaphorura dentifera. The sequence goes on along the minus strand of JAQGCM010001308.1, from coordinate 1,548 downwards.
ACGAGAATTTAATGGATTGTCTGTTGGACTTCGAAATCGTCAATCAGTACCGATATGTCGGGCCGAGAGATCTGAAAGTCCCAAAATCGGAAGATTGGTACATCAATGTCTTACCAAACTACGATGACTGCCGATTCAAAGGCTGTTTGAGAGTATCAAGGAATGACTTTGGGTTGCTGCTTAGTCTGATTTGGAGAAATTTGGTGTTTGATTGTCACGCCAAGAGGAAAATGATTTCCACGGATAAGCAGCTGGCATTAGCTTTGTACCGGTTCGGATGCAATGGGTCAGGAGTTTCATTTTGGAAAATTGGTCAACATTTCGGAATTAGTGACGCCGGTACAATTAGAAACTGTACTGATCGCGTTATTCAGGTCAGTCCCCATATACAATTAATATGACAGATGAACTCAGATAATTAATATGGACGTTATTGATATTCCAATTTGATTGTACACAGGCTATTCTCGACCTTGAATGTGACTACATAAGATGGCCAACTATAGATGAGCGGAAAGACATTGAAGATTACATGACTGAACGACTTCCGAAATGCATTGGCTATTTAGACGGAACTCATGTTAACCTTTTTGAAGCACCCTCACAAAATCACGAGTCCTATTATAGCCGGAAACAGAAATACGGAATTCAGGTACAAGCTGTCTGTGACAACAACTTAATCATAAGAAGTTTGACGATCGGGTACCCAGCCAGCGTTCATGATGCCAGGGTTTTTGCTAATTCTCCGCTGGGTCAACAACCACAGAATTTTCTGACCGATGGACAATGGCTAGCTGGTGATTCAGCGTACAGAATAACAGAATACGTTCTGACCCCATTTCGAGAATCTTCTAAAGTTGGCACTCGGAAGCAGCGGACAAAATTCAACTGTCATTTTTCTGGTAATTTAAATATTCTTCAGTGCTACTCAGAAATTTCTAGTTCAACTATGTCAACATTTTGAATTCCAACAACTCCAGGCTATCGTGTCAAAATCGAGCAAACCTTTGGAATCCTCAAGAATGTATTCCACAGTTTACAAGGCCTGCGAGTGCGTGTGGATAACGAGCAAGGTCACAAACGCGCCTGTCAATGGATTTTAGCTTGTTGTATAATTTACAACATAATTCGACCGTCTATGATTGACAAACAAGATTTAGACCCAGAGGAGGACACCGTTGAGCATGACGGAAATACAGTGACAGGAGAACAGAAGAGAGAACGACTGTTCAAGTGGATTAACAGCTTAACATGAGCCGAATGTAATTGATAGTTAAACTGTACATTTTTGCATTTGCAGAATAAACTCAAATAAACATATTAATTGCCACTTTTTAGTTTCAACTTTTCTAACTCAAACTGATTTTTCATTTTTAACATGGCCAACTCGTTTTCTTTTTCAATCTTTAGAAGATCTAGCTGATGACGGCGGTCGGCCTCCAATTGCTTGAATTCAATCTCGCTTTTCCATTTTTCTCGTTCTAAAGCTAGCTTTTGTTTTTTAATTTCCAGTTCATTCTCACGTACTAATATATTTTCTGATCTTTC
>JAQGCM010001307.1:0-16084 GCA_034699705.1 Hymenaphorura dentifera | reverse complement strand
CTCATGAGAATGGATTGGTACAGAATCATTTATCACGGATGCATTTGGCCAATCTTCATGTACATTCTTCCATTTCTATTGATTGGAATTCTAAATTTCAAAATTGTTGAGCAGGTATTAATTACAAAATTTCCAATTGGAATGTAGAGATCCTTACTAAAGAATTCACACATATTTAGATAAGAGCTTCGAAGCAAGCAAGGGTAGCCATGTCAGCAGCTGCAGCGCCCTCATCGTCGCCCCAAACTGGCAATCAAGCGGACCAAGAACTCGTAGTGACTAGGATGCTGCTCTGTGTGGTCCTTGTTTTTGTTCTCTGCAACACAATTCACATTTGCATGGTTATTTACTTTTTTTGGGGCTACGAGCACAGTGAGGTGTCAACCACGGATAGCATTGCTGGTGTTCCAATCATTCTCAACTCTTCAGTCAACTTTATCATTTACATGCTCCTGGGGAAAAAATTCCGTTCAGAATTTATCAAAATGTTCCGCTATGTGTGTTTTTGTTGTAAATGCAGGCAAAAATTACAAACGGCTGCTCGTGTCGAACCCACTTCAGCAGCTCCGGCTATAGCCATGAGGACGATGAAAACTGATACAGAAAACACTACAAGACATGCTGCTAATGTCGGTGACCCCGGTACTGCTTAATGTTATGGGCAAACAAGTAAAATCTGCAGATTGCATGGACCGTAGTGCTTATAGCAAGAAGCCTAGTTTAACATAAGTAGTTATATCTGTAGTTAGGTTCGCTTTAATTAATTACGAAAGTAGAAATATGAAATTCAAAAACTGATAATTCAATGTAACTATTGTTGTACTTTATTGTGTGAACCATAGGAATCTTACTTAAACAAAATAAATAATTACACAAACTAATCCCAAAGAAGACTTTGCAAATCATGGCCACGTCTTTGTATTTGTATAATTGGGGAAATGAAGTCAAATTTTGCCTCGGTCGTTCGTAAGTTACGCTGAATGGGCAGCGGACATCAAGTTACGACCAATTTTTTAAGCTTAGCTCGATTCGCGAAAATTTTAGAAATTAGTCATTAGTCACTAACAAGGGAACCCCAAGATATGAACATTCTCTCCAGAGCTCTCAAAATTTTTCCATGTAGTATCACACCCCCTAACATAGGTCACCGAACTTTTTCTTGTTGGACCTAAAAATGAAAAAGCTGTCAAACTTCAAAAACCGTGGGTTAATTTGCATTTAAATTTTCAGTTTTCTCATTTCGAGCACAATGCAAATAGTTTGCATCAACCAAAATATTCTTCGCGAAAAATTAACTTTGTAAATACTGACCGAACAAAATCTTAAAATTTATAAAAAATATAAAAAAATTTGAAGGGGGATCGACCAAAAGTGCTCGAAATGAAAAACAGAAAATTCAAGCGGAAATTATCCCACGATTTTTGACGTTTGACAGCGTCGTCGCAGTCATCATTTTTAGATTCAACAATAAAAAACCGTGACCTAATAGTTATGAATTCAACATACAAGTTTGCACTTTTTGAGGTGAGGGGGTGTGGTACAGTGGTACTACATCGAAAAAATTATGCGAGGCCTGCACAGAATGTACATTTTAGTTTAGGTTCCTTCAACCATCATCTAAAACCTACGCAGTTTGCTTTGGAATTTTGCAAAATCGCAAAAGTGCGATTTTGCAAATTCGATGTGAATTTGCATGAGTTCCATACTGCATTGTTTCAAGGCACCAAATTGGAGCAATATGGTCTTGTCAGTATCACGTACGAATTCGCCCAGCTCACCCAACAGTCGTGGTCGTCGCATGGCCTGGACTGGCCCTAAGCAACCGCAGCTGCAGCCGCTTTTGGCTGTCAGCAAATCACAATTAGCATTAGCCTTAACTTTTTTCACGTTGGAGCAGGCAAGTTACAACTTATTTTTCTCAACTCAACTCAACTCTGAAGCCAGGTTCAGCCTCAGAGTAATGAATCTTCATACGGTCGTTCGTAGAGACGACATTTCTTAGCCCCAAGTTACCAACGCAAATTTGCGAATTTCCATTTAATTTTTTTTTGTGACAATAGAGAATAGAGGTCATCAGACATTCTATGTCTGTTTTGATTTCTTAGTCTTGTCATTGTTGGAAAATAAAGCGAACCACGAAGGATTTCAGTTATGTTTTAGACATTTCGTGGACTTTTTCCATTGCCGGTTAGGGAGGGTTATTCTCACAGTACGACATTGCAGTAAGAGAGCAAAAATTCGAAGCGAAGCGTAAAATGACCGACTACTGAATTAAGTACGTGGCGAAACAAACACAAGCAACAAGAACAGCCTTCCAAAATTTGCGGGGTAAGTCAGAACAACTTAAATGCAGTATTGCGGGCGAACGGTTTTACCGACTTTCCTGCGGTAATTCTTTAAATTCGTGTAACAAGTAGAATGAATTCGCGAATCGTCAGGTCAAAATTTTGAAATTTTTCCAATATTTTATTGAAATTTTTTCGATTGTGACAAAACCTTAGCATTACGGTTAATGGGCACCAATTCATCATGCAACATTTTGCGTCCCACGGTGACCACTTTTGAAAAACAACAACCTTTGGATATTATTAAGCGTTGGGCTTATGGGCAAACTGATAGGAATCCATTTTGGACATTGATGCACCTCCTATTGAAATACCCCCAGTACCAATTTGCCCCCACCGCCGCGATTAGAGGTAAACACAAATGTCCACTCGATGATACGGGAAATTGCCAGCGACGCTATGGATGTGAGCACGATCAAAGCCATTTTTGTGCAAGCGATCAAACACCGAATTAAGTACGTCGTGCATTTGATACGTATTCAAACATATCATTCCATTTTGCAGCAGAACTTCTCATCACATTAATTAAAATGTCCGAATTTGGAAAACTAGGTTCAGAGACAGTGCAGTGCAGTGCTAGGAGATTTTTGGCTGCTGGCTCTCAATTGTTCGAAGCGAAGTCTGGTTGTGACTAATTAGCAGGTTTAGCAAGCACAGCACAGCACAGCTTTGTCGCATACATACATGTGTACAAGCGATACGATACGGCACAACTTTTTGGCAGCGAAAAGTCCTAACTCCGAACCTGTTCACCAAAGAAAGCAGCGAAGCGAGAATTTACCAATTAATCTGCTCTAGAAATTAAATCAGCGCTCTGCTAATTACACTCATAATCAACTGATTTTTCCTCAAGGAGTTACACTAAACACGTACACACACAGTTTCGTCAGGTCTCTGCACCTGCAGCAAATCTCAGCCTTGCCTCCAAAAATCCAGCTCAGTTCGACTTTCATAATTAGACATAATTGCTCGAACAAAATTATCCTGGTTATTGAAGATGAGGTCATGTGCATGTCACGTCCAAGTCATATACTTCTATGCCTCATAGGGTGGTGCAAACAAAATTTAAAGAAATTCTGAAACGTAAACCAAAATTCGAAATTCGGTATGAATTGTAATCATTTGCTCATTGCATTGTTTTCTTTATAAATGCTGAAAATATTAGGCCAATTCCAGCAAAGTCTTATAAACCTGTTTTGGCCGAAATATGGCTCTTCTATAATGAACCAAAGACTACAGTTGCGCAGGCGCAATTGTAACGGCGCTCAGGCTGGTTCAAACCTTTTCTCGGTCGGTAGGCTTTTTCGGGGGATCGTTGATTTAGCCTAGCTCAAGGAACACAGATGTCGCACTTCTGTGTCTTTCATTGGTCTTCTTTGAGCCTAGCTGCCTTAACCGCCCTACCAAATCCCAAAATGCTGACTAAAATTCTGCAAAATGCGACTTAGGAGTTGACTAACTTGATTATGGCAATTATTTTTGAGCGGCAAATATTGGGGCTATTCAAAATTAGGTCTGTAAAGACAAGTAAAGAGTTATACGAGTAAAGCATGTGCCAAAACTTACAGGCCTTACCCGCTTATCGCTTTACTTGTCTTGACTGGCTCAATTTTGAATCCCCCCATTATGTTCACAAATTTTTGACGTTGAATTTTTGACGCTCGCGATTTGCGAAAGAGCTAGACTAGAATCACCAGCTGAGCAGCAAAAATGTGCAGCAGAGCAACAAATAGGCCATACAAATAACCCACAAAATGGTTCAGAACTTGCAAGACCACTTTCACTGTGAATGGATAAAGAAACAGATTTTTTTTTGAATTTTCAGCCCCACCACGCAGCGCACTGCAAAACTTGCTCAAGGTTGGGGAGGGGGGGATGTGAAGCTCACGAATCAAACATGCTGCATTTCCACCAGAATATTCGAATATTTTCATCGCATTATTGCCACTGCATTTTGCAATGCGAATTATTTTGATAAATGTTTTATTCACTCACGTTTTCGCTTGCAAGCATTTACTTGCTTGCTTTAAGGAAATTCAAGCAAAATAATTTCTTGCCAAAGAATGGAATGTATAATATTTTTAGCAATGAAATTACTTAATTAGCTTCTGGAACCAATGCATACATGGATTGCTAATTGTTTTATAAATTCAATCATTTGATTAAAAGTTTCGAACCACCTTGCATGCATTGCACGCTGTACTTTGTCATTGTCACCCTCAACTATTTCATACTCGCAAAATTTGCACCCGAAAATATTTTGCAGGCGAGTTCGTCGTGGTTTGTTTCTGCTGATTGCAATTAAGATTCATTGACGGACGGACAGTACTGCGGCTAATGGAATAGGAAACCAAATTACTCTGCCTACCTGCCAGCCGCCAGCAGCGGTTTTGAAGTTTTCACAAATTCGCAATCGTTTCTTTTGCACTTCAGCTCCAGTTCGGATCTCTAATCGAATCGCTACTTGCACTGCACGGAGTGACTGTTTCATCAAAATTTGTGCGCAGAGATTGAGTCTTTCCATTTCAAAAGTCTACAGCCCTGCAAGATTTGCCTGCTTACAAAGGACACTTGCAAAGTGTTCCAAGCATTTAATATCGCGATTTTTGGTACACTCTCTGGCTAGCCCTGAGTGAAAATTAATCGAAATTAGATTGTCATGAATTCCCATGCTCTTAACTACGGAAAAATCGAGTTTCCTGAAGGATTTTTCAAGATATCATAATATAACAAAATTTAAAAAAAAAATCGGTACTTATAATCTTCATGTACCGCTGAACGCAATAAATGGAAATTTTTTAAGAAATTGTATAATTTTGTGAGTTTTGAAATTTTTTAAAAATCTAAATCTTATCTAAAAATTTTGAGTGAATTCAAAATATAATTTTTGAATTTTGAGATTTGTTGAAAAATCCAGGAAACTCGATTTTTCCTATAGCTAAGAGCGTAGGAATTTCGGCATTTTGCGATATTTAAAAATTTAAAAACAAAATTGCAAATTAAAATGATTCTGCTAATCTAATTTCGATTCATTCTCACTCAGGGTATGTCTTAGAGTGTAAAAACATCTGTCACGATATTAGGTGCTTAGAACACCCAAGTTAAGTTGTAACCCAAGTTTAGAAAGTTTTTTGTTGTCAAAAATCGTATGAAACTGCAAATACAGTGTACGTACACTGCTGAATTGTGACCGCCGCCGCGACCCAGAAAAATTTGTCTGAACACATAAAATATCACGGCAAGAAAGGGGATGGAACATTGGCAGTTTTTGTTTCTATCAACCCTCATCGCTGCTGAAGTCTTGACGAGTGACTCTGACCAAGTAAGTCATTCAATACAAACTAACTTCAGCAGCACTGCGCACCGCTCGCGAAAAACTTGCTAAAGTTCTAATCTAAAATATTAATCCACAATTACACAATACATACCATCAAAAAATAAATGTATTTTCGCTTGTACGCGATTATATCTATGGTGGTTATCTAATTTGCAACTTGCAAGTATCAATAAATTTAAACCTCTGTGCACTTTGCAAATAGGTCGCGATACCTGAATTCGAAGAAAATGGCTCCAGAATGAAGTTAGAAGGTGGGAACTTTGATGTTGAATCGATTCCAACGAATATATCGGAACTGGATGTCTCTGGCACAAAGTTGAGTTGGGATAGCCTCGGCAAAATTCGAACTCGATTGGAAAATCTAAGAACGATGGACTAATTTCAATCCTCACTCAATTTCGTTCGGTCCAAACTTAACAGCTATAGGATTGGCGGAAATACAATTTATAAATGGAACTCTACACGACCTGTTGTTCACGGCTACACACCTGGAGAAATTGTACATTCAAGAAATGGAGATCACAATTGATTCAGGTGAGGTTAACTAAAAAAAAGCCGCTGCCACAGGTTTGAGTTTGGGAGATTTATAGGGTTAGTGATTCTATTCGATTTTTCTATTAAACATGCAATGCTTGCAGAAACGTTCAGGAGGCACCCCCGACTTGTGGAATTGGACCTGCATTACGTTAATTTAAAGTGGAATAATTCATCTGCCCTGCTACTCCCACTTCACATGGAAAATCTTGAAAGTATACACATATCGGGATCACACATCAATTCCCACTCAATTTCATTTGGTCACGGCTTGACACACATGACTATTGCTAATACGGAATTCGTTGACGGCAATCTAGAGGATTTGTTGAGCAAGTCACCACACGTTCACAACCTACACCTTGGAGGATCCAGGCACTGGCATGCTACGAGAGAAAGCATTGACTCAAGTTAGAAAAACACAAATAACGGCATTAATTAGCAAACAGGCAAAGAACCATTTTGTAATCAATTATTTAAATGTTCTAAAACTGTTGTGTAGGGTACATCCCAACAATTGCTTTAAAGGAATTCGAGCTTCGCGACATGAATATAGTATGGGATCATGCCAAGGTTGGATCAGCCGTGTATTTTGAAAACTTGGAATCGCTTAAACTTGAAAACACCCAAATTAACCCATCATCCATACTATTTAGTAACAAACTAACTTCCATTTATGTGTGGTCTCCAACGTTCATTGGCAATGGGTCGTCGGTTTATGAGTTGTTGAATTCTGCAACTAGTGTTGAGGAGTTGGAATTGCATCGTGTGCCACTCGACATTGACATTTCAAGGCTGCTGCTTCTCCATAAAACTTTGAAGGCTCTAATTTTGAAACACACCGGGATCACGTTTTCAAATGATGCTAGGCCGGGACAGGGAGAGAACACACAGCTGGAAGTATTGAATTTATGGGGTTGTGATTTTGCTTCGCAGCCCTCACAAAGTGCCATATACTTGTCAAACTTTAAACAAACATTTCCAAACATCCGGACATTTGACACAGGGCCCAGAATAAGAGTAGGTCCACGAGACTTTCTCTCCATTGTTAACATGAGTTCGCTGACAGAATTAAGCGTCGCATTTGATTTTAACCCACCAATCTCGACCTTTGAATTTGGAGAGGCGATGAAGTTTATGTTTGCGGCTGGGCTACCCAAAAGTAAAATTGAAAGCTGGGCAGAGCGCAAAGCTGATCGAAATATATGGAGAGATTATGACCCACTCCAATACGTTGCGTTTCGTAGGAATGAAGGTTCACCATGGGAATACGACGATTCTGATAGATATGAATAGGGTGCGAAGGAAGCACATGGAAAGTCCGTCGAGCTCGTACTAATATTGTTGGTATATTATATTGGTTTGTTCTGTTTACTCTCTGCCGGTATTCTTGGGAATACTTTGAGCTTTTGTGTGCTTGGAAAGGAAAAATCGAGGACTTCTTCTGTGCTAATTCTTCTCAACCTTACATTTCTTGATACCTTAGTCATCCTCACTTATATGGCCAGTTCGATCTTTGGAGCAAAATTATTTTACGACATATTTGTAGAGCCTGACCCAATAGTCCTTGAACACGAATTTGTTTAGGAGAAACGATCCTGGCTCTCTGAAAAAGATAGTTGGCAAACTTTCCTCATCTATCCAGTCAACAAAACTGGTAAAATAACAAAACCATTCTGATTACATGCTAACCAATGGCTTGTATTTACTGCGTTCTTTATTGAAATTCTTACAGCTTATACTGGATCCGTGTACTCAACTATTCTCATCTCAGTGGAACGATTTATATCTGTTTGTTGGCCGCTCAAAGCAAAACACTTACTTCGACCTAAGAATACAAATTTCGGAATATTGGATATCATTATCTTTGCCACACTGTTGAACCTTCCACGATGGATCGAATCTTATGAATGGAACTACTCTGAGGACAGCCGTTACTGGAATGACTTTTATCGGCCGACACTCATGAGAATGGATTGGTACAGAATCATTTATCACGGATGCATTTGGCCAATCTTTATGTACATTCTTCCATTTCTTTTGATTGGGTTTCTCAACTTCAAAATCATTGAGCAGGTATTAATTACAAAATTTGTTATTCAAATGCACGCAATCATATAATCCTTACTAACGAACTCAAAAATATTTAGATCAGAGCTTCCAAGAGAGCAAGGTTAGCAATGTCAGCAGCAGCAGCACAGTCGTCGTCATCGTCGTCGCCCCAAACTGGCAATCAAGCAGATCAAGAACTCCTCGCCGTGACTAGGATGTTTCTATGTGTTGTCTTTGTTTTTGTTCTCTGCAATACAATTCACGTGTGTTTTTGCTGCAAATGTGGGCAAAATATGCAAACCTCTGGACAAGTCCAACCCATTCCAGCAGCTCCGGCTTTAGCCATGAAGACGTTGAAAACTTATCCAGACAACACTACAAGGGCTGCAGTTAATGCTGGGAACGACTCCGGAACTGCTTAACATTTTGGTATGGCACACAACAAGAATCTGTAGATAGTCTGTACATAGACCATCGTGGATATAGGGATTAGCTAATATTAAAATAAAAATGTGCAAAGCACATTGCGAAAAGCGATCGCTTTCAGTAGCTAGTGACCACATCCACAAAACAGAGGTACTCTGCTAAATTGTAACCTCCCCCCCCCCCTGCTCAGCCGTTCACTCTATGAGATCTACAAAATTGTGAACCTTTCAGAGCTAAATAGATACTGATGCGCAAAGGGTGAGATGGAAGCGCAGTCAAAGTTATCTGGAGTTTATGAAACACTAAAATGCAACTGATACGATAGAAACGCAAGAAATATTTGAAATTTAGTTGAAACGCTAATATGAACAAACTCGGATAGAAGCGATGTCAAAAGTATATTTGAAAACCCAATATCTTTGAAACATCAAGATGCCCGAAAGTGCAGTAACTGTGAGCAGTTTAAAACAGTTTCGTAAAGCCAGAACGAGGGAGCAGAAACCAGAGTTTGCTTATTTGTATACGGTAATGTGATTAATGTGAACGCACTCAAATAGAAGCGCTGTCAAAATTATTTTAGAAACCAAAATTGTTAATAAAAAAGTCCTGCGAGTCACTTGAATGGTTCATGGACCCTTCAAGGTTCTCACGATGAGCGCAATCAGACTTTAGTCCAGTGTCACAAAGCAAAAATCTTCGTGCAAAAATGATCAAATTGATCATTACTGAGCATGCACGTCGTCGATATAAATGAGCCCATCGGATGATTTGTCATCGTCGAAATTCGAAAAGAAATGAGAGTTTTGCTCAAATGCAAATATTTTAGCCGTGAATGAAACACTTAGATGCTATGTTCAAAAATTGTTTCGTAAACTCAAAAGTTTTAAACGCAAACAGAACGTTATTTGAGAAAATCCAACTGGAATGATAATTGCTTGATTTCGTTGTCAACATAGTTGAGTTGCCAAGGATATGTGAAACAACAGTCAGGCTGGAGACAGAAGCATTAGCAAGATTATTGTCAAAATGAAACATTTTTAAATAGCAATGTTGTCAATTTTGTTGTAGTCAACGTTACCAAAGTCACTGCATGCCGTATACATCATAATACGCAAAGATTGAGATGGAAGCAAGGTCAAAATTATTTTGAAAATCAATTTTCTTCGGAAATGACCCTTAAGTCCTCAGGGACCCCAATTTGAAAAACTAAAACCTTTACGGACATCTACACAAGCATTGGAGTCGATTGAGACTATATTCATCAAAATCGGCTGGAAATCCTAGGAGGAGATGTGGTTACAAGAAGAGAAGCCGCAGCGCAATGTCCATGCGATCAAAACGAACCACATGCATTCGATGGCTTCCTACGTAGGCATGTGCTTCGAACTCATCGCAACCACATTTGCTGCAAGTTGATCGCATTTCTAAGTGCAACCACCCCCAGTCTGGGGTAAATTTGCTGGATAAGCGGGAGCGGGGGAGCCAACAATCATTGTGCCAAGCTACAGAGCAAATCCGTTCAAAACTGTGCTGCCCAGAGTGCGATCAGACAGACGCCACAGACCATGACAAATAGCGATCTCGAAACGCTGCGATCGCTAATAACTAGTCAAGTCTTTAGTTAAGTTAATTTTAACTAAGCAGAACGGCCAAACTTGGTTTGAGACATTGATAATACAACGTAACTCTCTTGCTGCACTTTATTCTGTGAACCATTGTGAATTTGATTTACCAAAATAATTAAACGAACAAACCCCAAGCAAGACTTTTCAAATCATCACCAAGGCATTGCAAGTTAAGATCACTTTTTTTTAGCTTGGATCGCGAAATATTCGCTTCTCGTTTTTTTTAAGTGTCGTTGGAATATTCAGCTAATAATTTCGATGACGGAATTTTTATTTTTAGAGATTGAATTAACTTGGGGATGCATTTGTTACATTCATGTATTTTATATTATGACTCTTTCCCTAAAATTATTACTTTATAGTTCATACGATCAGTAAGGATTTAAATATTATTTTGAATTATAAAGAGCACGACATTGATACTATTAAAGCCTAACATTCTGTAGCTTTTAAAACTAGCCTGCGATATCGGTTCCGAACCATTTCCGCAAACAATCTCAGAATCCAAGAACAAAATGCCTTAATCACGCAGCGGCACTCTATAGTTACGCATCTCAAACAAATTCCGACTCAAATTAGATAAACAGAAAACATAGCCAAAATGTTAGATTTTAGAGCCAGCGGTTTAGAAATATCAACCTTTTCAAACCTTCCCGCCACACCCCTCTTAAGCTTTGTGAGTTCAACTGGCAAGGGAGGCTCGTGACATGCGTAAAACGCTTAGGCCTGGCATATTTTTTTCTACATTATTTGCAACCCCAATAGGGACAAAATATAAAAATCAACCTGTTGAAATCATAATTTGTAGGTTGAATTATTTTTTCAAGTCTCACTTCTAAAATTCAATTGGGGGTTCTCGTAAAAAGTTAATTTTCATTGGTTATATTAGCTGCCAATTTTCATTTTTTTTATTTCGAGCATTATCTGTGAAAAAGCCTGCGTTAAGTCATCTCTGCTCTTGAGCCCTCAAAAAAAAAATTTAAGAGAATTAATTATGCAACCGATTTTACATATTTCTTATCCTGATTTTACGATGTTCTGCACTAAATTTCTTAAAAGTTGATTTTTGTTTTCAAAAAAAATACGCGCTGCCTTGATGGTCTTTTAGCTCAAAATGAAGAAAACTGAAAATGGGCAGCTTTAAACAACGGAAATAGACTTTTTGTATGAATTTGTTGAATGTCTGTTGAATTTTTGAAGTGAGACTTCAAAATTCTTTTGACCTAGAACTTACGATTTCAACAGGCTAAATTTTATATTTTCTCCCTATTGGGGTCCCACGTAATGTTGAAAAAATATGCGATGTCTGGCCGTTTTACGCATGTCATGAGCCTCCCTTCCCTTGTGAGTCCAGAACGCCCATGCATTTAATATAAATTCCACTCTGAAGTAGGTAACTTACGCTCTCCGAAGTCAACCCGCCATCACTAGTATTCCAGTAGAGTTGAAATTCGACATCCATTCTTTTCCTTGATACATCAGTCGATTGTTCTCAGAGTCACACTTTTTCAATTCCAGAAGGTACTTGTCAATCTCACTCTGACTCCCGATCACCGCAGTTTACAGTCCAATACGTTTCTAATAGCTTTTGAAAAGCTGGCTTTGTACCAATCCTCCGGCATTGCAAGATGACTACGTATCTGTTTATATTCTTGTTTTTTCTACCCAGCTGAGAATTCAAATTGTTGAGAAATGGAGAGGAAACAATAGACATTCTCTTTAAACAACGCACATAAATCTTCGGATTGATAAGGGTTTCAATGTAGTCGTTAGTCGACGATATTCAACTTATCCGCCAAACAATGAAATAATTCAGCCTTCAAAAACGGCGCAAATGGCAAGAGGTAGGTGTAATTTGAGCTCACTAATTGTCCAAAACGCTCAAACGTTATTATGGGTAACAGTGTAGTCAAGTCCGTCGTTTCGATTCCTCGTTAAGCATTCGTGAGCACAATAAAGGTTAGCATGACGGGTGCGATGACGTAGCACAAGTACACATGCAAAGTTATGATTCTGAACGAATAAGCTATTCAATTTTAGCTTGAAGGTCGACTTGAGTGCCAAAACTATGATGTTTTGAGTACCCGACAAAAAAAACGTTGAGGAAACGTCTTGGCCATCACAAGTAATAAAAGTCCATCGTTTCGAGTGTGTTTCAACGACAGTAGGAATCACGGATATGTCTATGGAACTTTGCGTAAGGGCGTTCTCGACAAATATGCCAACGTGTCCGTAAACTGATTGGTACTATGGGCGTTTTGCCTTGATTCATTCGCCCGGGTTGTAAAATGTTATAGTTTGGTTCTGATTCGAGGGTAGGTATTGAAGTGACAGTGAAATTATCACTTGGTTTCTAACACGACCCTGGTCAAAGTTGTTCATCACGTGGATGTCACTGACATAAACATTTCGACTCACTCAGTGGAGCACTATAAGATATAATATTTTCTAAATCGATTTTGGCAATGACTAGAAGATGTAACACGCCACACATTTCGACAAACTTGTTCCTGTAGAATTTGTTCAGCTCCAGCAATGTAACGTCCACAGCTGAAGGTCCAGAACAAAAGCATAAAGATATGCAAGCCTTGGGTCAGCAAATGTACAGCACGTCACTCGTAGCTAACAGGGGACTTCCGAAGTGTTCTAAGACATTGATGCGCCACCTATTGAAACCTAAGTCTACGTCTACGGTACGGGCACAAGGAAACGGCTACCTCAGGTCGCCAAGAAGAGTTTATTACTCTAAGCGTTCATCAGAAAACGATGCGCATACAACGACTGATCGCAGTTAATCACATGTGAAAATAAAACAAACTCATCAGGTTATTTATTTAAAAATTGCCGGAGAAGCTAAGGATTTGAGCACGATCACGGTCAAAGCTAATTTGACCGATTTAAAGCGATCAAACACCGAATTAAGTGCATGGTGCATTTGACACGTATGCATGCATGTGTTTCCATTTTGCAGCAGAGCTTCTCAACAAATTAATTAAAATGTCCGAATTTGAGGTAATTAGGCAGAGACAATGCAGTGCAGTGTAAGGAGATTTTTGGCTGCTTGCTCTCAATTGTTCGACGCGAGGTCAGAATTGTGACATACATGCAATGTAATGCGAACACAACTTTTTGTAGTCCCAAGTCCTAACTCCTAGATCTAGAACTTAAATCAGCGCACTGCTAATTCAACTTATTAACTAATATTTCCTCAAGGAGTTACAAAGAAGGAGCTATTAAAATCATCAGCTGAACAGCAAAAATGTGCAACAGAGCAACAAATAGTCCATGCAAAATAACCCACAAAATAATCCAGAACTTCCATGATCACTTTCACTGTGAATGGATGAAGAAACAGACATTTCTTTTTGAATTTTGCAGCCCCGCCACGCACTGCAAAACTTGCTCAAGGTTGGTGAAAAACCTAACGAGTTAGCTCCAAACACGCAGCATTTTGAATATTTTCATCGCATACCTTTTGACCCTAACTACTAATCTTACGACCCTCAGGCCGTCAAAGAATACGACTGTTGGATTAGAGAACGGCATGCGGACGAATCCACTGCTTTGAAGTTGTTCGAACATGACAAAAACACGAATTTCAGGGTTGGCGCTGAATGTTGATGTAAAGAGACATCGTTTACCGTTTTGGTTTCCCAACAGATCAAACACGTGTATTGATTCGTAAATGCGATCCCTGCTGAAATCCAATATATTATCTACAGTAATGCTCGTGAAATCCATTTCGAGTATTTGTTTTTAAAATGTGTTGATTTCTCGGCCATTCAGATCATTGGGAAAATTGTGGATCACTCATTCTGCTCATTCGCTATGTCAACACTCATTCGAAAATCCTCGAAATGAAGGAAAATTTCGAATCCAATTGATTGTCAAATAAAGCCGGACTAGAAATGTGTTGAAATGATAAAGGAACAGGCCTCATATGTTTGCATAATAATTCAACGGAACTGAAAATAGATCTACGAGTCTGGATATGTTGCGAAACATGATCATAAGTCAAAAATCAATTACTGGACTTGCACCAGCCCATCAACCAGTGCAGTGGTACATTAGAAATTGAAGGAATCGGGAGTCTTAAATTCCTTCAGTTAGCCTTTTTTGAATATTTCCAGTCCACATTTTTACGTTTATTGTCAAACAACGAAAGAAGTCAGCATGAATTCCATTTTGATCTACGAGAAATATTTTGAGTTGATGAGCAAATTCGGCTTTGCTCCTTACTTTATTGACCAAAATCGAATCGTCCGCCCAGCTACACGGGGTATCGCCTATTGGTCATTTATATTTAACATCATGTTTACAGTCTACTTTGTGGGCAGAGCAGGAATCGTATTTTTCACGACCATTCCCTCACCTGAGGCTGGAATATTTGAACACCTTTTGCAACTGCTCTTATTCATTGGATCAACTATAGCGCTAGCATTTGTGATGACTCACGTGGCCTACAAGGATGAAATTGCAAATCTGGTCACAGTTTTGATGAGAGCTGAAGATCAGATGACAGGTCAGTGTATGAGTCTCAGGGTTGCGAATCGGATTTTTTTTCCGATTCCGATTTATTTTTATGAAATTATTAATTCGAATCATTGTAACTACGGATTTCGATTCTTTCCCAATTTTTGGATTCCAAATTCCGATTCCGATTATTTACTAATTCCGATTCTGAATTCGAATTCCGATTCCGATTTTATTCATTCTTAACAAAAATTACTAAATTTTTAAAATTGTACTAAATTTCGAATTTCCTTGCTACCGTTCGACTTACTATAAATTAGTGGAGTCTGAGTACTAAAAACTCACGAGAAATTGCTTTTATCCGGGTATTTGGGAAGGAATTTATCTCAATTTTCACCAACGATTGAAAAAATTGTAATTGGGATAATTCAAAAATAATCAGAATTGTAATTCCAATTCCAATTCTGATTATTTTTGAATTCGAATCCCGATTATCAGGAATTTTTTTTTTTAATTTTTTTTTATAAAATAAAGAATAGTATTTTTATTGCACCAATTAGTTAAAGCTAAAATATCAGGAATTCAAATTCAAATTTTTCAATTTGGATTCCTTCAATTTCGTATTCCGATAATTTTTTAATTCAAATTCCGATTCGCAACCATGGTGTGTCTGGCAATTTTTAAATTGATGCAAACTCCTAATTACGGTGACTTGTAGAGTACCTCGAGAAAATGGAAAAAGAACTAACTTCTTGGAGATCGGTGCTAATTTTGGTCACGCAATTCGCCAGCTTGCTCTGGATTCCGTCTGCATTGTTTGGAGCACTGATGATCATTTTCTTCCCCAGATTTCCATTTTTCCTTTACTACCTCCTTCCCCCGGACCCTGATGAATATTTTTGCTCCGACCTGGAAGAAAGGTGCTGGACGTCGACAATTTTGCAAGTGCTAATTTGTCTGCCAGACGCAATAATACTGCCTTACGGCTGGGCGGCCATCGCCTCGTTTGACATCCTCATACTGACCATGTCCACCCAAATTTGTCTGTTCATTAAAGGAACACAAGAATGGGCTTCGCTGGAAGGAAAAACCATATTCGCTAAGCATCTTCAAATAATTGTAAAACATTTCAATGGAGCCTTCGCAATCGGTATAGTCTATCATAGTGCTCTGATGTCAATTGGCACTTTGTTACTCTTGTTCGGAGCTGTCTACACAACAAAGTCCCCTCTTCTTTTCTGTTTTTGCCTATTTCATTCAATAGCTCTGATTGGCAGAGTCATTTTGTGGCT